>JANRGW010011403.1:6994-35209 GCA_024733675.1 Psilopsiagon aymara | reverse complement strand
TCGTGCATCCCGGCGGGATCCCCGCCCCGCCGAGCCCCCTGGGCCCAATGCCCTTCCGGGGGGGGCGGAGGGAAACCGGCCTTGAGTCTGAGCCGAGGGCTCGCCGCGGAGCGGGGCGCTCCCGCTGGCGCAGCGGTGGGGTCACGGTCGCTGGGTTTTAGCGAGTTCTCTGTTAAACACACACACCCAACCCATGAACACAGACCCGAGTTGCATCTGCAGCCCCCGAACTTTGGACACATGGGGGGAAATACCAGAGAGTCGCTCAAAAAATGGTTATAGGCAAGCGGCAGCATCGCACGGAGAAGTTGAGGACTTCCCATGCTTTTGCGAAGCATCTGTGAATCCTGCGTGCCGGCTGCTGCGAGACGTGGAGCGATGTGGTGGTCACAACAGCGTGTGTCTGCCAGAGCAACCCCCTCCCTGCAAGGGCTGTGGTCATTTTCCCCAGGAAGGAACGCTGAACAAGTAGAGGCAAGCTCACCAGATAAACGGTGCGTTTACCAAGATAAGGTAAATAGCAGAGCTCCAGCACAGAGCCTCTGCTGTCGCCTGCGGAGCCATGGCTGCTCCACGCCCGGAGGAATCTGAGGTCAGGTATTATGTGAGAGCACAGGGAGATTTTACACCAGCGATGGAGACAGGCATTTTAAGGCTCGATGCTATCTGAAGGTGCGTGTCAGTACCACGAGGAATCCTCGGGAAAGTCATTGCCTCGCAGAAACCCACTAGCCACAAATGTAAGGTTTATAAACCCCCAAAACCTCTTTACAAGTTCCCAGCTGGTTCTCCAGCATAAACAGCATAGCAGCTACACGGAGCTCCCAAAAAGCCAGTGCTCCGGCTGTCCCATTGGATGCAGACTCCTCGGTATTTGTGTCTGAGCCTGCAAACCTTGCGATTATGGCCATGATCCGCTCATGGGCCCTGAAGCTCAGCTGCAGGACCAGCTTGCTGCAAGGAGAGGGCTCACGAACTGACATGGAGCACTGAGTACAAATGATCACAGTGCTGGGCTGTGGACTTCCCAAAGAAGACATTGTCTTTCATACAGGTGCTGGACAAACTCAGCAAATGGAAGTGATGTGTTTGTTGCTTTCCTTCAGTCCAGTAACCAGCGCTAGGAGCAGGGACTGAATCAAATGGTTCCTTCTCTCTCTGCCCCGAAGGCCCAAGCTGTTACTTTCCAAATAGAGGGTAAAAAAAAAAAAACATACAATTTTTACACTGTCCCATCACTGACCCTCTGTCCAAAGCACCAGAAATAATTAGAGCTTGCTGCAGCTGACTGCTGATGAAAAATGAGGTGCGCGGCCAACCTGCTCTGCGTTTTAAGTTCAGACTTCAAGTGTATGTGGACAGCTTCATGCCCACGGATTGCCTGACTCCTGCACGCTCTTTCAGATATTCAGTGCATTCCTGCAGTGGGTGGTGAGCTACAGAGCAGGGTCAGAGGTAATCCCCAATTATTTAGCCCTTTTACTCTTCCCATGATTGCCAAACAATTCTCCGTATCAGGATTTGCTCATGACCTTAAGGGACGTTGGAAAGGATTTAGGAGTCCCCCTAAAAAGAGGATCCAAATGAAGTTATTACATTCTTGCGTATCAAGTTAGATTGCTGGAGAGTTAGATTTCATTTTCCTGGGGATCAGTTTTCATGTGCTGGGGCTGATGCAATCATCAATTTGCCTTCTGGACTGTGTTTGCTGAATTATTTCTATGTGGAGGGTTCCTTTACAATGCACGATTTGGGCAGTAGCAGAATGTTTTAAAAGGCCTTATTTTATAAAGCCATTCATGGAGCAGCACATCTCCTGAGAGCTTCTCTTAGAAGGGCTGAGAGTCACAGGACAGCAGGAGCTCGTGTCCAAGTGGGATTTGCAGTTATTTACAGGCGCAGTCAGGGGCGAGGGTTTGGGGTTGGGTTCTTTGAAGGTGTGCTGAAAGTGGCTGGAGGCTCGAGCCCCAGGACCTGCCCCTTCCCCGGGACTGTCCCCTTCTGACCACAGCAATCGGAGGGGGAAACACTCTGAAAATCCCTGGCACCGACATCTGATCAAAGCCTATGTGGGCAGCGCCGGGAGTTAACAGATGGGTTGCGGATTCAAGCTTACGATAAGGTTACTGAGGGTGGTTTTGTTTTAAAATGTCTCTTACTTAATATATCCATGAAGGCCAGGCATGTGCCTGTGGCCTGTAATCAAATCGCTGACTCTCCCTCTCTCTCATTTCCAGCAATCCTGTGTCAGGTTACTGGCACCGGAGGTGAAAGAACAGCCATGTCTTGGCCCAGCAGCCAGGGCTGGATGCTGAGGCTGGGCCACATGGGAGGTGCTGCACAGATGCGGTCAGCCCTCACATCTGACAGATGGCCTTGAGGCCTCGGCAATTAATACCTATTGCTTTTTGCAGAAGGAAAAGTTTCTGCAGAAGCCAAACTGTCCCTGGGACAGTGGGATGTGCAGCAAATGAGGTGGCTCTTCTTCTGAGATGGGCAGACCTCCAGGCCTGGCAGCGGCCTCTGGGACAGATGTCAAAGCACTCGGTGGGCAGCAAGGTGCTGTCAGCTACATGGGATGGCAGACATCAAACACCCATCACCTTCCTGCAGCCCTAGGTCTGTGGTACTGCAGCAGCTTGGGCGGTGCAGGATGTATGAAGCCAGGAGTGCCCAGGGTGAGCAGCTCGCGTCTCACTTCCCAACCACAGTGTCTAAGGCATGTGAAGAAGAGCCTGCACCTACCAGCTGAAGGCAGGGTCCCAAAAGGGGCAATGTGGGACTTAACAGAATAGGAGCAGCAGTCTAACACCCACCAGGCTCCGCCTCGTCCTCCTGGGAGCCTGCAGGTAGTTGCAGAAGCTCAAATTGTGAAGAAGCTGAAAACTGGTGGTTTCAGTTGCATGTGTGACTCACTATCTCAATAGCACAGCTGGCCACGCTTGCTGCCACGATGAAAGGAGTCGTCCACAAGCTAGATTAAGCCGAGATTTAATATTGCAAGTAGGTGCACCCATCGCTGCTTAATTACATTGGTTTAGGCTGCCATGGATGCTGCTGGGATAAAACACTGGGAAAACCTATTGAGAGCTGTTGTCTCTGTGGAGTCCCGGGCAAGTGAAGGGCCCTCCCTCCGGCACTGCCCTGGATCGCTGCCGGGCACGTGAGAACTGCGGGTATGATGCTGGCACCGCTCAGTGAAACTTGCCTGAGGACTATTCAAATGAAAGCCATTCCCCTCTTTGAGCAGAGATGTTTGCCAGCACCCAGCGCAGCAGTGGGAGGAATATGTAGGTGGAAACTGTTTGGAAGTGGCAGCATTTGTGGACATTAATAAGAGACTTTAGCCCACTTTGATACTCTGTTTAATAAAACATGCCGGCTTCCCGGTGACATCCTGCCCTGCCTTGCGCCGCCAGCCAAGGCCAGGCAGCCAAGGAGCTCACGCTGTTTAACCAGTTCCCCGCCAGCTGGTTGCACCATCTCGTGAGAAAGAACTCCAGGCGTGCACACCCGTGCACACCCCTGCGGGCTGCAGCCTCTCCCGCACCGCTGGCTGACCCTGCCGGCAGGAGCACAGCCCTCAGCCTCTGTCTGCACACGGTATGTCATCCCCAAGGTGATGTCTCCCTGCTCTCTCTGCAGAACTCAGGTGGGGATGGCGAGGGGCTGCCCATAGCCTGAGAGGCACGGAGCCAGCTGAGGGCAGGACAGCCAGGCTGCCAGCCCGTCCTGCTCAGAACTGCTTCTCCTGTGAGTGACAGAGTTGTCTGGTGGATGCTTTGCACAATGGTATCTGATCACATTCCTCCTTCTGCCTAACATCAAACAGTGAGTCAGCGATGAAGCCTCATCAGATGTCTCTCTGCTTCGGCTTTCATATCTGAAAAGCAGAAAGGACGGTGTTCTGCAAGTATGCAAAGCAAAGAAAGTAGGGTGCCTTTAGGTCTATGACTTAGAAAATACCACAGCTTCTAACAACAGCGTTTCTTTTTTTTCGCTGGCATCCACATCCCCCTGCAGGAATCAGCACCACTGGGGCGTTCAGTCTAGGGAGATTTTGTTCCTTCTGGGAGATGCAGATAACAACAGCTACAGGGCCAAACTGCACTACATCTGAGTAAACAGTGACATAAAAACTATCCTGGACTTGCTAACTGGATTAAAAAAATTACACCACCCCCCCCTAAAACCAATAATACAATGGAGCCATAACAGGCAGAAGAAGAGACTAGGAGTGTGTTCCTCCTGCAGTTCATCTCAGGACATGGATGAGTTAAACCTTGTCCTCTGAACCTCGAGCCTCTTGGACAAGGTCTGTGTGATCTGCATGCTCACGGCTTGTAAGGCGCCTGTTGATCAGGTCGGGGGGACTCAGTTCAAACTGTAAATATCATTAAGCAGCAGAGCAAAGGCTGTTTTTCAGGGTTGGTGGCAGAGGTGAAGAGCTCAGCAGCTCGGCCTGGGAAGCTGGCTGAGACCAAACAGGGCAGGCGGCTCAGTCAGTGCCATGGGAGGAAGCACACAGAGAAACCCAGATGAACTTATGCACGAGTGCTGTCAGCTCCCCTGACTGGAGATGAGGGAGAACAAGCCCATATACTGTGTGTGGACTTGCTTAGTGCAGCCTTGTAGGCTTGTGTGGCTGTTTGGGATCAAGAACCTGCTTGTGAGGGAGCAGGATGTCCATCCCCATATGACTGTTTGAGAGCTGCAGTTGTCCTGATTGACCGGGGGCTGCTTAAGATGTGCCAATGCTGACTACAGTGGAAGAGGAAAAGGGATTATTTGCACTCTAACTTGTTAGGGTTAACAAACATTTGGCCCCTTTGAATAAATGGGATGCAAAGGAAATGCAGGTGGTGGGGGAAATGCAGGTGCACAGTCTCCTTCCTAACAGACCAGACAAACCATAGACATGAGATTGTTTCCTAGTCACGCAGACTTAAAAAACCCTTGGACGTGAACATCATTAAGCTCCGGGATAGTCTGAAGCAGCCGTGGGAGAATGTAACTAGTCATTTTCTAAATAAGAAGCCAAACCTCTGCATCCAGATCCACCTCCTCCCAAACTCCCAGTCTGATCCCATGTACATTACAAGCCAGATGTGGCTTGGGCATTACTCCTGCTGCAAATTCAGCTGAATTAAGCACAAGTGGGAATTAAATGGAATAGGAAATATTCATGGTGGATTTGTGCCTAATCAAGATTACACACATACTGCACAGTTTGCTGACTGCATTCCTCCGTCACAAAATGGGACCACGCTGCACCACACGGCAGCCCTGATGCCATGCTGCTGTCAGGCTGCTCAACCAAATAGCACCTGGAGGGGAACATGCCCGTATTTACGTAGAAAATAAAGCCCACCAGGACAGAGAAGGCAGCAAAGTCTATCCAGGGCATCCCTACAAGTAGTACTAGTTGACAGGAATGTCTCTCATAGTGCCCTTCCCTCTGTATCAGAAGTGATCTGGTTGAGAAGTCCTGGAGCAAACCACAACTGAGGCTGTTGCTGTCTTCCACAAATACTTTCTCTAATGAGGTTTTTAAATAGTTTTGCCCTGCCTACACTGGCAGCCAGAGCACTTTCATCTCCAGGTGAATGGGAACCGAGGTGGGACTCTGCTGTCTGCTGGGGAGGATCATTTCCATACTGCAGCCGAGGCGGCGAGGCTGGCAGGCAATACCTGCACACCAGCAGGGAAGTGCTTGTTCTCATCTCGGAGATGCCTGCCGATCATGGCGCAAGTATTAACTGCATGCATCAGTGTTTGAAATGCAAAGCGCACCCCAGCAGTGTGGGTTCTCAGAGGAGGTGCGTTTTGGCTACACCTTCACGCCGATGAGAACTGCTCGTCAGCCAGCAGGTAGCCACTGTAGAAATGAGGTTTATTAACAGGACTCAATTTGTTGCAACCTGTACCTACGGTGCTCCGAGTAACCACACACCTTTCATTCTTAGGTGGCAAAGATCACGTCTATCCTAGAGGGTTTTTGGTGGGTGTGGAAGTACTTTCCACATAAATGCATCTCGCCCCCTTCTCCTCCCCTGCACTGGCTGCCGGCGGAGCAGCACTGACGTGCAGCCTTGGAGGCGAGCGCTCGCCCACCCTCTTGCACACAGCTGAGAGGACTCCGAGACTTGCCTTGTGCCTCCGCAGTTCGTCTCCCACAGGGAAGCCAGAGTTGGCTTCACACAACCGCTCTGCGGGGTGGAGTATGGGATGCGAGAGGTCAGACAGTGCTCCCAGGGTTTTTTCTAAGGGAAGAAAGGATAATTTCATCACAAAACGTTCGCATGAGCTGTATCCCAGTAGTCTGGGGAAATATAACTGGCCACACAAGCTCATTGCAACTGTCCTTAAACTCCTTTTATAAACTGCACGTCCGCCTAATGAAAATAAAGTCCCAGCCCTGAAGAGCTGTGAACATCTGCAGCTGCTGCCCAGATGTGGCTGCCCAGAACCTCTGCAAAGGTTTCAGGGAAAAACCCCTGTCTGCCTCACACATAACGTCAAAAGAGGACAGAGGTTTCATTTTATAAACCTCGACCAAGGAGACATTAAATGCCTTTGATCTCCAGATATAAAAATGATCTTTTGATTTAAGATTATGAAAATGAATAACCATCTGCTAAGAAACAGCTATGGACCCACGTTTTATTGAGGCCATATGGTGTCCAGAGTTTCTACGTATGAATTCAATTAGCTGCTTGTGTCTGCGTCAGTAATTCTGTATCCACCCAGTCATGTTTTTGGAACAAATATTATAATATTCCCATGGATCCTCCAGACAGTGGGAGGTGTTTCCTTCACTGTGAAGGTTTTGGGAAGTGATGACTTTGTCTCATTTTCATCTTACCCTACTCTGCATTTCTAGTCCCTCACTTGGAGCTTTCCCTGGGATGTCTGAGCCAAGCTGCGGTGCTGAGTAAAGACATCCCTGATTCCAGCTTGGCCGTCGGGGCTCGCGTTTCAGCTTTCCTTAACGAGGAACCTCTCCTGTCCACCTCTCCTACACTGGGGCTGAGTTTACAGTGTTATTTAGGATATAACCTAAGCCAGATCTACTCCAGTCTCCTTTCCACGGTGCTTACCAGGGGTTTACCCAGAGCTCGGCTCAGCTGATATCTCTTACCACAGCCTTGCAATCCAGCAGGGTGGCAGGATGTAAAGACACATGCCTTTTCATAAGGGTGGAATTACCAGTTGCCTGACCACCCCCCAGCCCTGGCAGATGGGCAGCTTTCCTGGCTGGGGAGCCAAGCTATGCAGTACCCAATCAGCTACTGTGGTCTTTCAGATCTAATAATCTGGAAGTGCCTTTCTGTTTCTTTTTTCCTAAGGTGTGGCTCAGCACCACACATTACACTCAGCAAGCTGCATATTTGCACTGATTTGCCTCTTTCCACTGTTGGAAGTGGGAAAAATCCTGTTAGAGGAGCAGTCTGGGTATAAGCCCCAAGAGCAGCAGGTTGCAATCAGGAGCTGGGAAGGCCTCACTTGGAGGCTGCACCTTCCTCTGCATCCTGATAGCTCATCTGCACGAGAGACAGCCTTGACAAATGCTCCTGAGCAGAAAGTATCCATAGGAAAGGGATGGTATTTGTTGTTTTCTGTTGACTTTTTCGCGCGAGGGACTGGGTTGTCAAGCTAAATTGCTATTTATAGACATATTTCTCAAAAGGTTTTCCTTTTTCCCTCCTCTTTCTGTGCAGCAAAGACATTGCAGGGTTTAGCTTAGGCTAAGAGAAGTCAGTTGTAGAGCCCTGCATTATGCCAGAACACCTCAGAACAGAGACTGTCGCACGCACTCCCATGCAGACCAGGGCCATCTCCTCCCATGGGGACATGCTGCAGAGACCCCTCTGCACCCCCAGAGTCCAGCTGAGAGCTGCTGCCCTGCACCCCGGATGCTGGGAGCATTGCCGATGGTCCCTTCTCTGTAGGAAACCACTTCTTCCCAGGGCTGACAGGCTCCTTTACAACTGCCACAGGCTCTGTGTCACTGCTGCACCAGACCTTGCCTGGAGCACTGTGTGGCCAGGGACCTGCAGGGCTCTTGTTCCCGCTGCTCCTCATAGCTCAAACAACCATTCTGGGTGTCCAACCATTCCCAAGCTGGGCAGAGAGTCTGGAAACAGGGTTTGCTGCCCCAGTATGTACCTGGCCTTTATTTTTCTTTTATCCTTACAAGCATTTTTAAAATCTTAATACCATACAGTTTGTGTCTGCTACAGCTGATGGAAGGGGCTGGCCAGCTGAAACATCCTTTGCATGTGCAAAACATGGTCTTACCACTGATCTAAGGCTGGGCCAGGAGCCCCTTGGACTGTCTTCCTTCCTCTTCTACACTGAGAACATCTGAACCAGGATGACACATAAAAATCTGTGGCCTGCATTGCTCTGCTGTCCAGCACAGCACTGTCCTGCAGCAACCACCCTTGAGCAGCCCACAGCAACGCCTTGTTTCAGGGGTTTCTCAACAATGATCTATGTTTGATTCTGTTCCAAGAATGGCTTTACGTTATTGGTAATGCCAGAAGGTGCATCTCCTCCCTGCCCTTCCTGGGGAGCGGCCCTGGAATGAATGGTCCATCAGGGCATGCTGTGGCTGCTGTGCTTGGGAAGCCCGGAGGGACACCTTTCCAGGCTGGCGCTGCTCGTCATTCTGCATGGCTATGATTAGAGACCTATTACCAAATTAGAGGATTATGAGCATAATAATGCACAGCAAAACTACCAATTTCCAAAGACTTCTCTTTTAAAAAATAAAATATAAGCCCTTTGCCCGATGGGTTTCACAAAAAGAAGCTCTGAAGAAGCAGCCGTGAGGAGAAAGCACCAGAGCAGAGGGACAAGAAAATGGAGCAGGTTCTCATTAGAGTGGAACACATGTAACAATTACTTGAGGAAGCACATGGGGATGGCAGGGCTCATTTCATTCTGGATCCCACAGCGACTGCAAGCTTGCTTGTGTGTGCAGATGCTGCAGGCCTGGAATATGATTTTACAGCTCTGTCTAACTCAAACCCTCCCTCCTTGCTTCCCAGGAACTCTCAGGAACCTGTATCTGATCCAACATGGCACTTGGGGATTTTTCTTCCCCTTGGTGCTGAACTGCTTGATAAAGCAGTTACTGCTCAAACCCACAATTTTAGGCAGCTAGTTCAAATTTGACACCCATCAACATGGATTAGTCAACTTTACGCTGCAGTCATCAGTCTGGCTTCTTCAGCCTCCATTGACAAAACTCACATACGCATCCCCACAGCTATTACCAGATGTTCTGGTTTGCCATCCTCACAGTTTGTTTTATTCAAGGGACCCACCAAAGACCCTCTGATCTGCTGGCAGGTCCTATGGGACTCTCTTACCCAGCCCAGACAGGCAGCAGCTTTTGGGTTCCCAAACTTCAATGCAGAATCTTCCACAAATGCTAAACCCACCCACCCCTATCCAATGCCATCACACGTTTCTAACATCACCCATTTCAAAACGTTTTAAGGAAGACTAAGAGGTGGCTAGCTGAAGCCAAAATTGTGACTAATATTTTTTGGGGGAAAGTACTTTATGTCAAAACAAGTGAATAGTGAAGCGTAGACATGTGGTATGGAGATGTGTGGAGGTAGGGAGGGGCTTTCTGGTGCCAAATTTCCCTTTTCCCTAAAGGGAGAACCCAAGTTGCCTTATTTCTTAATGCAGAATGAGACAGAGAAGGAAAACTTCCTTCTTTACTTCTTTTAGCTCCTCACATTTCTAGAAAGCCACTGAATCACACCCTTATGATATGCTGTCATGGAAAGGAGCCCCCCTGGCTTTTACTCGTGGTCATCCCAGACAGCCCACCACTTGGATTTCATGGCTGTTGAAGCCAGAAGAGCCCCTTAGGTTCATCCCACCCAGCCCCTGCATAGGACAAGCTGTAACTGCAATTGCACTACAGCAATCTCTTTTCCTCATTGCTCCTTCCCACAGTAAGAGGCTCCAGGTTTCAGGGCTTTCCAAGTCTTGCCCCAGCCAGAGGCAGCACACACAAACCTGCAAGAAAACTCAGGGCTGTCGAGGCCCAGGGGCAGCTGATGAATCAGGTTCATTCTTCATAAGCTGCAAAGACAACGAGCTGGAGTCAGGTATGTTATATGGAAACGTTTGGGTTCTGTGAGTTTGTAAGGGAAATAAAACCAATTATTTTTAGTCACTTAGAGCAGGCAAGGGACTCAGCCCTCATAACTACTTTGCTTCCAAAAGTTATTCAAGCCCTATGGAGCCACATATATTTGCTTATTAACTATGTGACTGCAATAGCAAAGCCTCCTTCCTCTCTGTCAAGCTCAGATGCGGTATGTAAAATGGCAGTGCCTTTTATAGCCCTGTGCCCACAAAGACTCGGCTGCAGAAGTCATTTCCTATTTACATCAGAGAAAAAGCACAGTTCAGCAAAGACTGCTGTGGCTCCAGCCAGAAAGGTGCTCTCTGCAGGTGTGGATGTGTGATTCACCCTCCAGTCGGCAGCCCGGGGCCTGGCTCCAGCCAGTATCCTCTGCCCACAGGTTATCTGCATCCTCCGGCTCCTGGTGCTTCCCCAGGCCTAGGCAATTCCAAGCACACCCAAATAAAGTCCCAAATCAATCCTGTCTGGCCTCACCCTCTTTCTCAGCAGAGGGTTTGGATCCTTTCCATATCTCTTTTTCTCTTCCTCCCAGAGGAAGTCCTCCTTAAAAGCAACTCCCTTTGAAGACCTGATCCAGAAGATCGGACGTCGCCTAGTGTCCTGCTCTCCTAATCTATTCTGATTAGAGTAACAACCCTCCACATCCCTCCTACACCAGAGACAGGCTTTCCTCTTCCCCTCAAACAGCATCCCCTTCAGGCACTAACCCTATTGCCAGCTCTTGCCCTCATTAGCCCCTTCTCAACACCTATGCTATCGATGCTTTTTTCTGCACAGCTCAGACATTGGGAGCAACAGGCAAGCTCTGCTTGGGGGGCATCCAGGGGCATCTGGGCCTGTTCCCAGTGATAACGACATTGAGGCAGCAGGGACTGAGGATCTGCACATAGTAACAAAACATCCCACGGCATAAACAGCTGTCTGGAGCCCGTCAATTTTGGCTTCTCTTTAAAAACTCATCGGAAATACTAAAATACCCTGATTTTTGCTAGCCATCCCTTGGGAACAGTGGTATTGTTCCCAGCCAGCAATGAGGAGCTGTCAGGACGCCCAGAGCATGACATGACTGGCTCCATGCCTCCAACAACCCCAGTTTCACTGGAAATCATGGTGCCGGGCTGGACAGTCTGGTGCTGTGGCCATCCAAATATCAGCCCTCTGGGTGCTAATGCCCAGCACAAGGCACTTCCTGGAGACAAGTTTTAAAAGATGAATTTTATCACTCTCTGCTAACCAAACCCAGGACTCATTTCAAATAATCTTCACAGCTAGGTACAGGGGAAATATCAGCCAGGAAGCCTCAAGAACAGCCCACCTCAGCAGAGATTGCTCCATTAATCATTTTGGCTGTAACTCTGCATCACCAAAATGAGAGGGGTTTAAGGTTAGCTTTCAATATGAGAAGCCATGTCACATTGTGACTAGATACTGTGCTGAAATTCAGCTGCCGGAATTATGGAGGTGGAAGACCTTTATTTAGCCCATCTTCCATCATGAAACCTCCTCCAGATTTCCAGCGAAACCCCTCTGAGAGTGTCAGAGTGCTGAGTAACAGGACCAGTTCATCTGACTGCCATGACCTCCTCCAAGGCTTGTGTATTTTGGATAACAAACTATTCATCAGAAAGTAACCTCCTCAGAAAGGTAGTGGGAGCTCATTAGTTTTATTATGGACTTTTTAAACACAACTATTCTGCTTGCAAAGAAAACTTTGAAACCTCCTTTAGCCATTGAACAATCTTGAAGCACATCCTGCACTCGCTTTGACGGTGCTCTTGCCTCTCCTACGGTCAGCCCTGGCTGTCATTTTACTAATCACTTAGCAACGTTTACGAGCATGAGTTTGTGCAGTGCCGGGGTCACCACACCCACCACCAAATCACACATCCACACAGCCAACTTTCCAGACAAAAAAGTAACGTTACTCTTTTGGCATCTCATTCCCACGACTCAAATGTTACTGATGTGGGGTGGAAATTCCCTGGCAGGAGCTTCTATTTCCATTCTGTGTGCTCTTGAGAAAAGTGGTGAAGAAAGTTGCAGGAGATGAGCTGTGGCGTGCTTGAACTGCAGCCTCACCCAGGAGTTACTTGAACTATTCAAACGTAACCCCAACGTGTGTTAAAGTTGGGGCAATGGTGGGGACTGCTTCGAGATGACTGCTGCTGATTAACTGATGCTAGTGGTGTTCTCCAAATCGCCTGAATGATGATACTCTTCAAGGCAGGAGAAGACACTGTGCAGTTTGTGAAGAGGTGGGTGCAACATGCATGCCTTCCATCCGCACAGACATCAATGCAGAGCAGTGCTGAGCTCACACAGTGGAAGCAATAGCCTCATCCTAGGTCAGGTGGCAAACACACAGCATTCCCAAGTCAGGAATCAACTCTTGCCTCTGGTTCCAGCTCCAGCTGAAAACAAGACGCAAGTGGCCAAAGGAAGGCCTGACCTCCATCCCACCCCACCACAGGACAACCAACCGTTTGTGGTACTTTTCTTACTGGATTGAGAGGCACCTTTTGCTCATGTACAATGCTGTAGCAATGCCACCAGGGCTGGCAGGATCAGACAAGGCAGGAGCACAGCCACATCACCCATGGGACACTCATGATCCACCATCCCTTGCCACTGCTGACCTATCTTGCTTCTTTCCAATTGCAAGGCACAGGAAACCCCCAGAGCCTGATCACGGCCATGTACAGAGGGCAGCTGAGGAGGAGAACAGTGACTCAGAGCAGGGAAGACTTCCAGGTCAGCCTGGCCGCGGGGGAACTGCCAGTACCCGTGCCCCACGGGGGAAGTGAGATGGGGAAGCTGAGCAAGCTGGCACAGGAGGAGGACAGCAGCAGGTCAGTGGGCACACAGAGGCGTTTCTGACCTTGCCTTCACATTTAGAAATGACTGCTTGTTCCTGAATCTCTTATGAGGGCATACATTGTGGGTGGGTGGATATATACTTATGTCTGTCCCCCTCCCCCAGTGTTCAGAGTATAAGGGGTTTCTTTACTTTTATTGCTGGTGCCATCACTCAAGTGGCATATTTTATCTCTATGGACACTTCTTGTATCAAATTCTGCCAACAAAGTGCTCTGGGACTTTTTAATATGAAAAGCACCACATAAGTTTAAAACTATCTCTCAGTGCTATTAAAATTACCCAGAAACACTGTAATCCCTTCAGTTCTGGAAGCTCAGCATGATGCAGGATTTAATCTTTACCTGTCATTAGCAAAGTACATTCTTGTACTCCACCAAGATGTCTTAGCAACTGCCCTAATGTGAATACTATGCTACAGTCTCTGCTGTTAGGCTGGAGACTGATTGATTTTCACTGCTTGGATAAAGAGAAGGCAAGAAGTGAAACAGTGAAGTGAAACCAGTAGTTATGCTGAAAACCCAGCTTCATTAGAACTGCACTACCCACCACTTATTACAGGATCTGATTTCTGCAGCCTGGATGGCAGTGCCTCATCACTTAAATGTCAGATTATGGCCCACAACACCCAGACAACCACTGCAGTACAGACCCTGTGCTGTTCCCTGCCTTCCTTCCCCAAGGCAAAGAATTAGAAACAGTGAAAATAAAATCATGGGACTTAAATAAGAAGAATTAAAAATAAATCACAAGACCGGTGGTTTGGATGGGGCAGCACAGGGAGGTGCCCACTGCCACGTGTGGCACAGCACAGGCTTTTGCCACACAGGGACCACCACTTGGGCTTTTCCTGCCTTGGAACGCCATGCAGGGCCTTTCCAGCTGGAGTTTCTCCCTCCTTTCTATCTTTCCCCGCTCCTCAAGCCTGTACCTGAGAAGAGGGCACAGAGGAGCAGATATGATTTAGTGAATTTGATTTTTGTTTCCCCCTATAAGGAAACATCCTTTTTTTCCCCATGAAATTTTCGAACCTTGTACATTTTGTGGGTGAAAACTCCTCTGTATGCCTTCAGCTAAAGAGGGACTTTGACTTCCCACCTGCCACTCTGCGACTGATGCAAGCAGGATAGCAAGCAAGCTGACTCCCATTTCCCCGGAGATGGTTCAGCCAGATTTAGGAAAAACTGAGCAGTCTCCTGTGCCAGGACCCATCGCAGATGCTGGTGGCAAGGCAGGGATCTAGCTCAAGCACTTGAAGACTGTGCTACGGCTTGTTGCCAGACGATGCAGCAGAAGAGTCCATGATCAGCAACACGTACAGGCGCTGGGCTCAGTGCTCCAGAGGACCTCCAGCCGTTCAGGCTCTGCACCTAAATATGCAAGCTGGGATCCTTTCGCTCTGGTCTGCAAGGGGAAGAGAAGCATTTGACCATGCCTACAGAAGTCCTATTACTCCCTGGTGACTACATAGGGACCTCAGGCAGCATTTCTCACACCCCATGGACATCAGAAGACAAGCTTGGTCAGATGTGTTGTCCTCTTCTCTGCTGTGGCTGGAGTCAGGGAAAGTCCCAGAATGGGAAGGGATGAGATGACACCTTGTGCCCAAACACACCTCACCAGGAGGCAGATGTCTGTGGTCTCTGCTGCATGGCGTGGCCCGAGCACATGTCACGTACGTGGGCACACATGCACAGCAACACGGCTCCTTTGTGTACCTAGAGCAGGACAAATGCCATGCAGTGGGATTTCTGCATTAGGAAAGATGATCTGCTAACCTTCAGAAGATGGATATGATTTTCATTACCTCAAACACAGAGTTTAATGGTGAGACAAGCACCGTGTGTGCTCTCTTGCTTGGAATGCATGCGGAGGCTGGCTGTTCAGATCTGCTCCATCTTCCTCCCTCCATTAGCCCTTATAAATCAGTCCTGAAAGCCATTTTCAAAAACCTCAGGCTAAGGCTACTGAATGTTCCTTGGCTTCATTACAGTGGAGTTCATCAGTGGCAAGTTATTTTGCTAAATCCGTCAAGCATGCATCAAGAACAGCAGAAGAACCCCAAAATATGCTGTGATTGTGGCACAGGGCAACCAGCGCATTCCCTGAGCACCTCTGCTTTCAGGGTGTCAGAACAGTTAGCTAATATTGGCAAATCAAACCTTGCAATAACCCGGATTGTCTGACTCCTGGTCTTGTGCCTTGATCACAAGATGATCTTTCCCTCTGCAAGAGCACTGAGAGTAAGGGATGAAACATCACTTCTGTTACCCAACACCTCCCCCGTGTTCCACTTAGACCTTGGTATACATGGAGGAGAGCCAAGAAACCAATGTATTAATGAAGGCGCTTCCAGGGCAGCCTTGTGTGGGGCTCTTCTATAAGCTCTGATCAGAAGCTCTGAGCTACCAAGGTTTTTACTCCCATGTTGGCAATCCCTGGTTCTTACAGCACAGATTTAGGACTGAGGTGAACCTCAAGCAGGCAAGCCTGTACCATCAGCAATACCAGATTTGGCCAGTGAAGTCTTGTTTGTTGGGGGAAAAAAACCAAGATAACACCCTGGAAACTAAGCACAACTTTGTATTCTCTCTCATTCTTATGAGGCCAGTGAGGCCACTGCATTCTTGAAAAAGGACAAATGCAATGCCCCTGATAATTTTACATGGAAACTGGCTCCAGCCTACAGTAAGGATCCAGTAAATTTTTGCTCAATGGAACATTTTCATAAACTGAAAACCCCCATGGATTCATCTGTTCAGGATATCCCGTGTTTCCTGACCATGACTCAAAACCCACTCGGAGCCTTTCCACTGGCTGCGAAGACATTTGGATCAGACTGGCTTCTTTGCAAACCCCAGCAGACCAGCCAGGCCCGGGTCCTGAGGAGTATTAACATGTAACATGGGTCAAGCTAGGTAAGAACCAGGTGCCTGCGCAGCTAGGGAACTGAGCTCTCCCTCCACTGCTGGCACTGCCACCCTACCTGCACAGGGAAATGAGCGCCGCTCTGCACGGACCAGAGATGCTCATACTCTCCAGGTATCACAGACAGAGGTGCTCCTTGTTCTTTTTAGTTTCTAAAATGTCCCAACACAAAATAAGGATCTATAAAGGCAGAAGCAAAGCCAAAGAGTGTGTTATTGCTACTGATACTCTGGGTCGGGTGTTTGCTTTTCCTGCATTTACATGCTTTGGGGAGTCATTCCCTGTCTTGCAGAACTGCTTTCATCTAGTGTTAATATTTCTCGAGCATCCTGGAGGTCACTCCACTCTCTCTCATTAGTCAAGTGACTTTTTCTTCCTGTAATCAGTAGTGACCCACTCTAGGACTGGCTAATTTGAAAAAAAAAAAACCCATATTAATTTATTGATTCCATTTTTACTGATCTCAACTGAACTATGTTTCCTTAGGACACAGACAACATGGCTTTTCATTACCCTACTCACTCTCCCTTGGCTTGACCCATTTCCTTTCCTTTTCCCCCCTCTTGCCAATTGAATCAATCAAATCCTGTAACTAACCTTTAAGGGTTCCTTAGTCTTTATTTTGTTCCTATTAACCTTCTGTTTCACTGGATAATTCTGCAGCCAAGAGTAGGTGTGACTCCCACGTTACAAGTCTAGCTGTGCTGTTGACTCATGTGCTGTGCTCGCAAAGCCAGCTCCTTTAATGGGAAGGCTTATGCAATGTAGCAAGGTCTCCCAGAGCATATGCTCTTACTCGAGTTGTGAGATTTCTGCTTGTTCTCTCTGCTAAATGAGACTGAAAACGCTGGTGGGCCGCGCAGAAGGTGCATGCTATTTCATGAGCCCTTACTATGCCCTGAATACACACACAAGTCCCTGGGCCCCCGCACAGCCCCTATGAAAGGTGCTTTGGGCAGATTCCCATCCTTCTCTAGACCCAAAAATCAAATACCTGCAAAAGGATGCTTCTTGGCTCTGTATCATGGTGATGCAGCAGAGAAGCCAGTGCCGCTGGAGAGGGCAGGCTGGCTGCAGGATGCCTGGCCCCCAGGATCAGGGAATTACTCAGCAAGGAGCCTGGCTTTTTAAAGGCCACTTTACGGTATACAGAGATTATATAAAGTGAACTTAACAGACGGTCAGGTTTGGCCTGTCATGTTGGGAGGGCTCTCACACAGGTTTTTTTTAGGAGGGAAACTAGCAAGACATGTGGTGAAAAACACCCTATAGCTTCTAAGTAATGTCTTTGAGATCTAGCCATCTGTTACCGTGAACTTCAAGTGAGAAGCAGCCACCATTTTGAAGGCAGCCACTTAAAAAAAGCGAGAGGATTTAGCCCTTGATTCCTTGGACTGAAATCTGCTTCCCTGCCTGTCTGAAAGGCCAACACACAAACTACAAACCTCTATGGGTAAGACTGCACTTTCCCAGTGCAAGCCTGAGGAAAAGCTATACAAACCCTGACCCTTCAGGCTCCTGAGTAAGCCAGGATGGATGCAGAGAGCACTGAGCCCCCCCAGGTGGGACTGCGATACCCCAGCAGGCAGGAGACACCGGGATCCCCGGCAGGCAGCCGGGACCAAGCAAGCCAGAGCTGCGCAGGTCAGAGCAGCCTCTGCGAGGCTCACTGCCACCCAGCCCAGAGAGTCACAAGGTTCATAAAGTACATAAATAAAACCTCCTGAAGAGCCTCGATACCGAAAGGGAAAAAACCACCTCCTTCAGCAGAGCCGTGTGCTGCCCGCTCCATTTCTAATCCAGGTTTTCCCATGCTTTGGGAAAGTCGGATCTGAGGCAGAGCCTTTGGAGGTGGCACTGTGTCACAGCGGCCCTTTGCTGGGAAGGCGGCTGGAACGTTAACCTGGGACTCGCTGCAATGCTCCCGGTGGCACCTTTCCCAAAAGGAGATTAAACCCAGCAGCTGCTGATATGGAAACCAACTGTTTGAACTGCAGCGCACTTACATATGCTAATAGCGAGAAGCCACCGACTCCTGCAAACGTGATGCAGGAAATGACTAAACATTTAGTGCTTGTTATTTAGCAGTATTCCTGGAGACACGTAGGTGGTGTGGACAGCATGGTATGTGCATTAAAGTGCAATTTAGGTCAATGATTCTTTGAAAGGACCATTCTTTTTTTTCTTCCCCCTCCCTCCCTCTCCCTTCAGGGGCATTTGCTATTCAAAGATTAACTTTTCCAGCTATCTTTTCCAAACAGTTCCCAGGAGCTCAAAATAAAATTAAAACGGGGGAAAGCCTGTAGGAATTACCCTGTTTTAATACTGAAATGTCTCTGCAAACTTTTTCCCATTTTATCTATTTTTAATGCTTGGAAAAAGAACTTAAAAGAAGCTGTACAGGGAAAAGTGCATGTTTAGACAAAACCAATAACATTTAATGAGGTGTTTGAGTCTAACTTTCTAACAGGTGAACTGACAACCCAAAATGAAAGCCAGCCCCGGAAAGATCAGCCAAATATGGGCTGTGGGAAGGCATCAGCATGGCTTCAGCTTACGCTGCAGCATGCCGCGGCTGGGATCCTCCTTTTCCATGGAATCCTCCTTTTCCGTGGGCCCTCCAGTGCCTAGTGCTTCATGAAGCATCTCTGAGAACGTGAGGTGGTGCCTCCAGCACTGCCATGGCATCCAGGGGACCTCATCCGGAAACACAAGGCTGCTGAGAAAGCAAAAGCACACACTGCATCAATCTATCATTATATCATCTATCATGCATGCACTGTTGTAAGGAAAACTAGTAGATCCAGCCTACCCAAGTGGAGTTGAAGGCTCCTTACCTTCCTGGAAGACTCGCAGATCCAGGGGATATAATGCTGCTGCAGATAAGTGTTGTGTTTCTGAGCAGGGGAGTTCATGCTGGGGAGGCAGGTCCACAAATCCCCCAGTCTTCCCCCCAGCACTGGGGGACTCTGATACTATTTCCAGAAATCCCAAACTGGAATTGGTGGCAAGTGTCCAGTGGGGCTAGAGGAAGGGAGCTGGGTTTGCCCAGACGACAGGCCTCTAAAGCAGGCATCATTAAAGAAAAGGTCTCTGCTAATACTGATGACGATGCAGTTTCCTGTCCGAACACCAGCAGTGAGGAACCCAGAAGACCCTCTTCAAACAGGAACAGGACCAGGCAGAATGCTGGTGTTCTCAGGCCACCTACTTTTTCCCATCCAGGGACCAGCTAAACAAAAACCCAAGAAAAGCTCATTTATATCCATTTAATCAGCAGCCCTGCTTTTAAATCTCCTCACCCTCACTCAAGAAAAGCTTGGTGTCCCTCGCAGGATCTCGTATCCATGGGACTGAAAAGTGTTTTAGGGGAATCGCTATGGGAGTTGAGTTTAAGTAAAAATTAATTAAACAGGTGTTAAATGAAATACAGCCAGTGACAGAACAGGGGGAAACAATGGCTACACCACTTGCCAAACCTCACCTGTGTGTTTGAGTACAAAAGCTGGTTTTGAGGAGGGTGAGCACACTGCCAGGATGTCCCGGTTATTCCAGTGTCCTTCCATGAGCTTCCAGCGTCCCGAAGTTGCCAAGTGGGCACAGGACAGAAGGGAGCTCAGCAGATCTGATCATCTTCTCCCCAGGACATCACCTCCAGCAGCCTCTTGCCCCAAGCATGAACCCGTCCCCTCTTGACCCAGCAGATCCCAACACCAGTTGAGTCATCCTGACATTTAACGGTGCAGACCGGCTGGCTATGGCTAATTATTGTTGAACCACGCGAGGGACCGCAACAAAACTGAAGTCCAAGTACTTTTTAAAGCTTCTTACTTTCTGTTCCAAGTCATTTCTTCAAGTGCTACATGCATGCACGCAACATAAGGAGAAAGCAGCGGATGACTCCAAGATGCTATTAATGGTCACCAGGCAGCACTTGTCTATCAGATAATGTTTTCTGAGAAGAAGTTTTCAAATCATTGGGAAATCTCAGATGAACTGAGATGTGTCTCTGGAGGCTTACCTCAGCTGGGGTACATGTCTCTGCTTAGGTAGTCAGGATGGGTCAGACCCATGGCAAACGGATTGTGCTCTTGCAGGGACCACAGTTTTATTAAAACTTCCTCATGGCTGTGGAGATACGCTGGGTGTGAATCTCAAGGGAGAGTCAAGAGGCATGAAAACCCAAAGTAAAGTGCAAAAGGGCTAAAAAGAAACCCTTTGATTATACAAAATAATATATACAACTGTCTTGGGTTTCCTTACATCTCATATTTTCTTCCCTGCCTTTCCCGTGCTCCCTAGTTTTGGTTTGCTCCCGATTTGTATTGCGCATCTGAGGTTGGGACCAGACAGTGGCATCACCAACCTCAATAGCAAGCTTTTGCTTGGCCAATTCTCCAGCATTAGCTGCTTTTCAAGGCCATTTGTTCTTCAGTATAAAGCCTTTTTATTTTTATTTTCCTAAGGGAATTGATATGGCAATGCTTTCAGGATTGGTGCCAGGGAAAGAGCGTCCCTATTGCTCCTTCATTACCATGACAGCTACTGGGACCTTTGCTGCGTGTGTCAGTATCTTGGCTGCAGTTCCCGAGACTGAAGAATCTTTCCAAAGGCAGGGAATTCCCTTCAGATAAAGGGAAAGGGACAGTGACAGGAAAACTTTGACTGTTATTCCTCAAATGTATTTCTTCATGCTCTCCCAGGCAGCTGCAAACACCACTGAAGTCAGTTGGCACCTCTGTACTGACTCCAGCCAGCTTCGAATCAGCCCAGGATAGAAAGGTCAAATGAACTTTTGGCAGTACCAGTTTTACAAGTGCAGATGCAGAAATCACAATGCACAGAAATAAAAATCTAGGAAACCTTCACTTTTTCCCCCTGAACTCACTTAAGGGCCTTACCCTATGAAAAATGCATTACTGGAGAAAAAAAGATGCGCAAATACTGAGCATCATTAAAATACAAGTACCTCATACAAATGCAGGTAGGAAAAAGAGTTCCTACATTACTACTCCTCTTAGGGAAGGGAGAAGCTGTTAGTGATCACTACAGAGTTCCTCCTCCCTGCAGCTCCTTGGCTCAGGTTCTGGGTATGAGGAGCAGACATGTTCTGTCATCTGCTCCATTACCACCCTGACCTGTCCTGAGTCATTGCTCAGTATCTTGCCTGTCAGTGCCATATACTTTGCACTCCAGACACTCTCTCTGGAGCATTTATTACTCAGAGACCTAATTGCTTAGTGCTCCCTCAGTCAGTCACAAATGCAAGACATCAGAAGACATCTAAGAATCCAGCTTCTTTGAAACCCCAAGCTATGAAGACAAGGAATGCCTTTTCCCAGGAAAATCATAGCTATGTTACTTAATGTTTATGCCATAAACCCATCTCGCATTCTTATTGTAAACAAGGATGACTTTGCGTCAACAATGATGCCTCCCTTTTGTAATGCATCAGCTAAAGGCTGACTTTGGGTTTGTGACCAGGGAAGGTGTGGTGTGGAGCTCGTGCACTTCCCGGTAACAATGCTTGACCACATTAGTAAGCAACACACATCCTGCGTTTCCCATACACTGCCCAACGTTTCACACGCAGATCTTTGCTTTCATCTAAAAAACATACTATGGGTGGGATTTGTTTACACTGGGTGGAAGTATGTATTAAAGCCAAGCCAGCAACCACAAGTGTTAGAAACTGGCAGAAAGGGCAACAGCTGTTATGATGCAAAAGTACATATTTGCTCCAAGACTCTGGCTAGAAAACCATCAGAGAAATCCAGACTGATTCATGCTCTGCACCCTCACCAGATGACTTCCGATAGAGTAATGCCAATTTTCCTGCAGAAGCCTGAACCCTGACGGCATGCTGGCTCCCTCCTGGGCAGCTGATGCATGCAGGGCAGCTCCTGAGACCACGGTGCTGGGACCATGCAAGCTCTTCCTTTGCAAATTAAATGTGTACTGCTGTGCTGCTTTGAAGAGAAATTTCCTTTAGATAAATTTCTCTTTAATCAAAGCACAGCACTTAAGTATGAGATTAAACTTATGGTTTAACTACCGCATCAACAGTTGAATCACAACGTCTGAGCAAGCAACCAGTGCCAGACAGTCCTCGTTCCCAGCAGTGCCTGGGGAGCCCCAGGGAACCAGGTGAAACCAGGCAGGAATGCTCAAGGCTCCAACACCTGCACTGCCAAATCCACCCAGTGACAGTCCCACGGCAGAGCCAGGAGAGGAACTCCCTCCATAATTGTATTTGCAAGTGGGAGAAAAATGCTCCAAGCCTCACCCCTCTCACCTGATGCAGAACAAACCTCATTTCAGGGACAAAAGGGAAGCAAGAGAAGTTGCTCTTCAAGTCCTGAAGACTTGGAAATGTGGCCTGAAGTTTGAGCTCATCAGGAGACTCCCCGAGTTAACTTACAATCTTTAAGCATGCTCCTCCCTCAGCAAGAGCTTCCAATTCATCTTCCAGAGAATTAGGAAAAGCTGGAGAAACAGTTCTGCAGGGTTTCTCTGAGCATCCAATTCAGGTTTCTATGCTTTGTGTGTGATATTAAATGAACATAATATGCTGCCTGCAGAAGCTGTCCACTGTCATCTGGCCTGGCTTTGGTTGGGATAGAGTTAATTTTCTTCCTAGTAGCTAGTACAGTACTGTGTTTGGGATTTACAATGATAATAATGTTGATAACACACTGATGCTTCAGTTGTTGCTAAGCAGTGTTTGCATTGTCAAAGCCTTTTCTGCTCCTCATCCCACCCCACCAATAAGGAGGCTGAGTGCACAAGAAGCCAGGAGGGGACACAGCCAGGACAGCTGACCTCAACTGACACAAGGGACATTCCATGCCATATGCCATAATGGTCAGCATATAAACTGGGGGGAAAAACTAGCTGGGGATTGGGTGGGCATCAGTCAACAATGGTGAGCAATTGCATTATGCATCACTTGTTTTGTATATTCTGATTCTTTTATTATTATTTTCATCCCCCTTCCCTTTCTGTCTGATTTATTGTCTTTATATCAACTCACAAATTTCCCTTTCATTTTTTAACCCACTTCTCTCCCCCATCCCACTGGCATGGGGGCAAGTGAGCAAGCGGCGGCATGGTAATGAGCTACCTGCTGGGTTAAACCACAATATCCTCTGAACACAGTTGCCCAAAATAAGAAAGGTAAAATCACTTTCCCTAAGAAGTAAATAAATATTAAAAAGCATCCCAGATTGATGGGGTGGTTCACATTTCCCAAGATTTGCAGTTATTGCCGCATCTCAAATCTCAGCGAAAGACTTACCTCCTTACCCCTCCCAGTCATACATTCCAGTATTTCATTGCTAGCAGTAACATTTTTG
This sequence comes from Psilopsiagon aymara, assembly GCA_024733675.1. Lineage (NCBI taxonomy): Eukaryota > Metazoa > Chordata > Aves > Psittaciformes > Psittacidae > Psilopsiagon > Psilopsiagon aymara. The sequence continues at coordinate 11,875 of JANRGW010011403.1, read as the reverse complement.
GGTGCTTCTCCTAATTAGATCTAGCAGTATTCTCAGAATCAAGCACCAGTCCTAGATATATCAGTGTCAATCGGCAGTACTCATCCACCACATTCAAATGACTTGAGTCGTGCCTGCAAGCTCGAACAAGATGTGAATCCTCAAGTAAAAGAGGCAGTCAATCAGCCTTTGGGATTTTATGCAGTGCACTCAGTACTGGGATGGGACAGGCTTTCCCTCTGCCAGGTGACACTACTGCAGGTCATGGCCACCATGGTCAGGCCTCAGCTCCTGGGTGGATAAGCACCTTCATAGAGGTGAAGGGTGATCCAGTAAAAGGGAAAAAAATGGGCTGCCCTGTAAGAAAGAGCAGCAACCCTCCCAGAATGTCATCCAAGCAAACACAAGTCCTAGCCTCACAGGGATGAATGAAGACTTCTTGTGAATATTTGTTTTGAGTAAAGTCTGCTCCAGGGTGATTTGCTTCATTCTGCTGGTAGCAGAACTAACTCAGGAGCTTCATGCATGATCAGTAACTAACATAAGCAGAGTGAGCAAGACCATGCTGGCCACAGAGATGAACTTCATGCTTGTGTTATACTCCCAAAATGTCCTTGTTCCATTGAGGCCATGAATAGAGTTGGGGGGAATTGGCTGCTATTTTTTGAGGGTAGCATATTTTTTCCCCTTAGTGCTTACAACAAGACCTCTACTCACAGTAGTGCCTACAAACTCACCCAGCCAGGAGCGATGTCTGAGCATCTTGCACAATCAGAACGCAGGCAACAAAGCCATCAGCTGACAATCCCCCCAACCTTCCAGCACAGACCTGAGTAGGACGGGAGAGGGCCAAACACCAATCCCATCAGCAGATTAACCACTTGGCAACTGCTCTGCCTTCCCTATCTGATGGGGTTTGCCCACACAGCTCACACAGACCTCTATGCACTGCCCATGTGTGCGTGTATAACCACCTCACCCTGTGTGAGGCTTCAGCATCAGCACCGGTGGCTGAGCTCCCTGAGTCCAGAGAGGCTGCAAAGCTCCAGCTGGTTATTTGTCCATTTGTTTGGGGTGACACACTGCTAGCTCCCACAGTGAGCAGTGCGTTCCTGTACCCCACAGCTGCCTGCATCCCCCTGGCATGATGCTGGCTAACTGCAGACAAGCAAATGTTGGCAGAAACCAAGCACTAAAGGTGCCAAACACACATTCCCACCTAGTTAGGTCCCTTTGGGTTGTGCCGTATGGAATTCAGATGAATTGCATTAAGGAGCTAAATGCATAATAAAGGAATGCAAGAATCTCCCTGCTTTTGTCTCCCGCCTCCTTTTCAGTCTTGCATCAGCTTTTTATTCTCTCCCCCTCCTTGCATTAACTTCAGACTCCCTCCCTTGACCTGCAATTACAGCACAGAAACCTTCCCAGCAATGCAATGATTTCTCTGGGCACTCCAGCTTGAGAAGTTTACTGCCCGCACTGGATTTATGCCATGTTTGTTTAATGACCCGGTTAGGAAACTCAGAGAGTGGGATCTGCAAGTGGGATATGCACAGATCAGAGCAAGACCTGACAAAAGTGCCTGGGAGCTCTCTAGCCTAAACCCATCAGCATCAAGCTGTGTTGCTTCCCCACCATTTACAACAAAAAGAGGAGAATATCGCTTCCCCTTCTCTGTGAGAAATATCAGACATTTCAATAGGGCTACACATGGAGCTCAGCTACAGACACCCAGCCTCAGGACATGGTCAGCCATGTAGCTCACTGGTTTCTCCATGGTATGCAATGGGCCTCAACCCTCAGGAGCAAGCTTTGCCTCCTTGAGTTCTCTCATTGCTGTGAAAATGTCTACAGCCTTTGTAAACCAGTCTATAGTTAATCACATGAAGCTCACAGGCTTTGCTGACAGTCCTGCTCCTCCACTTTCTATTCCTTCTATCAGAACAAACTGTGTTCAGATGCTGTAGGAAGCATCAAGGACATTTTTCTTAGCTTTACAGAGACATAAGTTCTCCTGCAGAACTCTGGCTATTTCAGTTTCCTATCATATTACATGGAGCAGCACAACCAACACAGAATCAGGCTCACAGTGAGTAAGTATGAAAATCAGATACAAAGGAGAGGATCCACCAACCTTCCCTACTTCACGTACAGGTGATGGCCAAGCAGGCACAGCCAACAAGAGTTCTGTCATCTGGCCACCAGACAGCATTAAAGAAGTGACAAACCCAAGCACCTGGCTCTCAACACACTAGTCCAATTTCTTCTCCCATCTCCACAGCTCATGACTTACTTTTATGCTATTCAGCAATCCCCTTCTCCAAGCTCCAAACCAAGACTTGAACATATTAGAGGGAGTAATGACTCTCAGACCAGAATGCAAATTTAAAATACTTGTCCCAAATAACAGGAGGTAGTAATTAGGCTCCAGCACTTCCAAAGCAGCATCCCTCAGCTACACCCTTTCCTGCACTGCTACACAGATGTAGGACATGTACCATGGCCATGCTGTTAAAATACAGGTTACAGGAGGATGGTTTTCTTTATCTCTTTCATAAACCAGCTCCTCGCTTTTGATTTTCCTCCTCCTTCACTCTGTTTTCTTGCCTATGAGTTTGCTCCCTGCCCCTTTTCCTGGTCCCACTGCTTTTTTCTTTTACCTTCAGGTTCCTGCTTCCTTATATAGTTCTCTCTTTCTCTTAGTCTTTACTCCCTTTTGTTACCTTTCTTGTTCTTTTTCTCACAGTTAACCAATGTTTCCTTCCTCTTCCCTGAGGTTTCCTGCAAGGCCATTTGCATTCTTTCTCAATCACATCAAACAGCTGATTTCAGTTTAGCAGCAACCTGGGAAACACCTCAGACATCCTCATGGCATCAAAGCCTCTTGCCACCTCCATTCACAAAGTCCCACTGAACTCTTGTTCTGCAAAGCAGAAGCTCGGATTCACCATGCAACAAAGTGATGGTCTAGTGTGAGGTACCCCTGCCCATGGCAGTGGGTTTGAAATTAGATGATCTTAAGGTCCTTTCCAACCCAAACCATTCTCTGATGGGGTGTATGAAGTGCTGCCACCATCCCCTGCCACTGAGCCATTCCCAAAGCCACCCTCTCCTCTTCTCCCAGTGATAATGTGTCTTGTCAATTACGACATTACCAACATCACACCATGCATCTCTTCAGGTCAGGAAGGGCAGCGCTTCTGCTTTTGCGATGCAAAAAATAAAGTAAGTGAAGGATGCTGATGCTCTGGATCTCTGCACAGCTACAGGATGAGGGGTGCGCTTAGGGCTGCTGTGAGGACCAAATGCCCCAGGTAAATAACTGGGCCACAAGTACCTTGTCCCGCTACTGCCTGTGCCCTCAGGGAGGAGCAGAAAGTTAAAGACTACAAGTCTTTCTGTGGCTTTTAGAAAGTAGACATGGTCATTATAATCCGGTTAAAATACCTTACAAATAGGCCATAAAGTTAGCTCTGGAATAAATGAATGGTCACACATCTCCTCAAGCACAGGATTTATGTTTTATGTTTAAGAAACTCTATTGTTATGGTAAACCTATAAGGAGAGTGACCTACTGGGTTAATAATTCTTTCATACATCTCCGCTGCTGTTTTAAAGATGGGCTGAAACTGAAATTCCAGGTAAGTCAACCTAGAAACAGATGTTTTCAAAAAGGCAGATGGAAGCAGAACGAGCATGGTTTTATGTATCGCTTTTTCACTCTCACATTGTTTAAGATAGACTCTGTAGGGAGAAACATCTCCAGACCCTCTAAATTACTCTTGGCCAAAAGTTCACATGCTGAGAAAGCAGAGGGGCAGCAGCTCTGCACCAATTACACTGACCCAAAGCTTCAGAACTTGTTCTTCAGGTCAACCACGAAATTTATTACAGTGATGTATCAATTGCTAGGTTTACCTAAAGCTCATCTCTCAAAAATTTACCTTAAAATTCATCTGGAAGTTTACTTGCTCTCTGACTTTCAAGATACCAGTCTGCACTTCAAATCCTTCTGCAGCCACCACGACAGCTAGAAAGCCGCTTTGTTTTAAACCAAAAAGCCATCCTGTGCCCCTGCCACACCCCACCCAGCAGCCTCATGATGCCTTGGCTCTGGTCCCACGTGCTGCAGACACAGACATTTCCCAACAAGAGATGCAAGGGTGCTGGGGGAAAGAGGGCTGGTTGCACCCCCAAGTGAGGAGAGGGGCAGACGGGGCAGTGCTCTGGTCAGTGCTGTGGCTGCAGAGAGGGTTTTGAAGGAAGCTTGTTCCCACAGTCACTGGTGCATCCCTACTCTGGGACCCGCAACCTCCTCCCACCCAGCCCAGGGCTGATATCACATCCTTCCAGCCCAGCATCCTTTCCCAAAGCTGCGGGAACTGCTGTAATGCATCTACTACCACATCTTAGCCATGACATCTGGGCACTCCACTGCCCAGCTCCTCCTCAGGGCACCCTGTCTGGAGTCAGTTGGCAAATAATGCGAGCAAAGGACCGCATTTTCTCTCCCTCTGAAAGCACCCACCCTGCCCTCTGCTGCACCAAACCACCAGATAAACAAACAGTGTACGGGTGCAGCGCAGACATCTCCAGCAGGAAACAAAGGCAGAACTCACTCTATTTTAATCCCATCAAGGGTCTTCTTGGAAGCAAGGCAGAGCCCGGCTGTGCAGAGTTAAGAATGAAACCCTATTTTTAGCCTGTCCCCGGTGAGGTAAGTGCGCGTGAGTCAGACGCCGGCGTGGGATGTTGCATAAGACAGGGCCTGTGCCGCAGCTCCCGGCGCACGGGGGTGCAAGGAGGATGGAGGGAGCCTTCCCTCGCCGCTTCCTGGCATTGTCATTTCAAGACAGACCCTTCATGGTATTTAAATGCAGGGTTTTTTCTTCATCACCCCCC
>JANRGW010011402.1:0-15282 GCA_024733675.1 Psilopsiagon aymara | reverse complement strand
TGGGGGGGGGGGGGGGGGGGGGTATTGGGAAGGGCAGACTCCCCGGCACCAAACCCACCATTAATCTATTTTGAAAACAAGATCATGTTTTCCAAATACCACTGCATGACTCGCTCCTGTTCTGCCAACACATTTTTATGGTGGTTTGGGATTTTTAGGGGGTTTCTCCGTGGTAGGAGGAGGAGTTTAACAACTGATAAGCATACCAGTGTGCTTCACAGTGAGCCAGAAGAGTCTGTGCCCTCACTGGGGAATGCTCTAGCAAATAAAGGCCTTCTGCATCGATCTCCTTTCTGGGGACTGGGTCCCCAGAAAGCCCTCTCCAAGGGTGCTGGTAATCCATTCCAGCTGGAGGATGTGTACATTTCAATACCAATGATATCTGAAGGCAGCAGCGTCACCAGCCATGCATGCAGGATGTTTGCTTGGGTGCATGCCCCAGGAGCAAGGTTAACCCCTCAAAAGCTAGTGTGACCATAGCCCAGCAAAACATGAGGCCAGATTCTCTGCAGATGCTCTGCAAAGCTGAGCTCTAACTGGCCCATGCCTGGGGATTCCTGGGAAGAGGAAAACAAATTAAAAGTGAGGTGAGAAGTCAGGGAGCTGGTAATGTCACACAGCTGAGGAAACCGAGGCAGAGACAAGCTTCAGTTGGGAATTAATTCAACTGACACCAAAAGGATTATGCTGCAGGTTTCATCCACTCCTGAGACTGGGTCAATCCAGGCAGTAAGAAATCCATGTGCTACTTCTGAGTGTTGCAGAAAGTCCCAGTCACTGCAGGGAAAGAAGTCTTCCACCAGGACAGAGCCAGGCCGGATCACGGGAACGTGAGCATCCTGCAGAACATATTTCATGGAGAGGCTATTGGGTGCCTTGCTCATTTAAAACAACCTTGTGCTTATTCGTCTTTGTGCAATGTCCCCTGTGATTGCACACAGCTACATGCAATACTGGGGAACTTAGGAGAAATTCAATTATATTGATTTACAGACGAAAGAGACAATAACAAATGTAATGGGTAGTTGCTATTCCATATTTTATAGTAAGCCATTAAGACTTTGGTTTCTAATATCCTGTAGCTTTAGAATGAAATTAAAACATTCATTTTCAGGATGAGGCGCTTCTCCACACAAAGCCTGGAGCTCCCAGCTAACCTAGTGTCGACACACTTAAAGCAAGACCTCCTCCAATCTGGGTGCATTCAGATACTTGCTGGAAATCAATTGAAGAAGGATCCTCTCAGAAAACGTGCTCTTGGTATAAAATATGCCTAGCGGGCATCCCACTCATCTTGAAAATCTAGTTCCAGACTGGATAAACAGACAGTAGGAAACTGATTCAGAGGAGGTTTTTGTTTAACATCCATGCTTTGAAGATCCACCTTCTAATTATTATGTAGGGGATCACAGTCTACAGCAGGGGAATAAAAATCTCCAAGTATTAAGCTAAAGTGAGCAGTGAATTGTACTGGTCTGTAGCATGTTCCAGGTACCAATGGCTAAAACCTGACTGATTAAGGAGAGTCTTAGGGAAAAAAAAAGACAGATTTTTGACAGGGGTAGCAAAATCATTCATCCAGACTTGAGATTACCAGCTGAGAAACCCCTGGCACCTCCCACTGCTGGGTACACATTTCACAAGTGACAGCTTAATGTGCTGCTGCTCTGCTGCTAAGTGTATGGCTCCAGTAAGGAATAAAGCCTTGATCCTCTCCTAACCAGGATTCCCTCCTCTGGCTCACCCTTCATTAGTGGTCAGAGTACCACGATGGCCTAAATGGAAAATAAAATGCACCCAATCCCCCAAGTTTCTTCCTTTCAGCAAGGAAAATGTGAAACCACCTTGTTTATAATTAGCAGAGGAGTTTGCCTCCCCAGTATTCAGATTCTGCTGGGCACAACACAGCCAGGCAGCCGCTCTTTCTAACACAGATTGAAAATGCCTGCTCATTATTATGGACAAGGGCTAAAAAGCAGCTGAGACACATTTCGTCATCTTAATATTGCTCTGAATAAAAAAACAATAGGCTAAAACTGACGTTTCTTGAGGTAGAGCATTTTTATGTTAATTACAGTTTAGGAGCTCTGCTCGGTAGTTGAATGAATGACCATTTGTTTGCAGCATCTTATGCTACCACTGCATGCATTTTATGGTGATTTAACAGAGTATTTTTAGCTGAGGTTAATAATTTCCCTGCAGTTTTTCTTAGCTCCTTGCCATTATTTGACACCTTGAATGGCTCCTCCCCACCCACTGCCTTGACCAAGCAGCAATGTGCTGCCAGAACAGCAAAGATACCTCTTTCAGCACACTCCTTTCTGAGCTGAGCAATGGGAGCAACATTTGCCTTCCTAAATTATGGCCCCCTGTTCCCAGAAATCAGTCTCAGTCATACATCTCTTTTTTCAGCTCCATCAATGATGAAGGCTTCCTAAAAGTGCCTCCCTCCACCCTGAAACACCAGGGCAGCTGTGCTCCCCCCACATAGAGGCTGGGGTGATCTTGGTGCAGCTCCCATGGGACATGAGGAAGACAGCCTTCCTCAGGTGAGCAGACCAGGTTGCTGCTTCAGCTCACAGGTGCCTGGCACCCCTCCAGGTGATGGTTGCTTGCATTTTAAAGCAAGCCACCCTCAGCCCAGTCCCAACAGCAGTGGTTTCCCCAGCCTTGGCTTTCTGCGAGAAGTCTGGAGCACATTGTGGTTCAAAAGTGCTGATGAGCAGAAAGTGGCTACCTGAGCCCTGCACACAGAACCTTCCCAAAGCACCACCTCCACAAGAAGCCTGAAAAGGAGGCTCTTCTCATCCTAATGTGAGAAGAGCTGAGAGAGAGGACGAATCCCTCTATCATGCTCTTCTCTCTGCCCCAAAGCATGGGTTTCACTCCCATTTCACACCTGTTTGGATGGATGCATGGATGGAAGGGAGGGAGGATGGATGGATGGAAGGGAGGATGGATGGACGCTTTAGTGCATCCACCTCCTCAAGGATGCATTTGCTCAGCTCCTGCAGGGCAGGTCACTGAGGGTTGGCTCTGCCCCAGGCCTGAGCCTGGAGCTCATCCAACAGATTAATCCAATGTTTTCAGATCACATCTTTGGGGACAGAGGGCCAGAGATTTGGGTGCAGGCCAGGCAGGCAGGATGGGGCTGTGGGGCACCCCCAGGGAGCAGGGCTGAGGTGTGAGGGGAAGCAGCAGCTGCATGCCTTCTCTAGGGAGCAGATAGCTGAGAGATGAGTTTCAGTGCCAGTTTCAAAGGCACAAGCTTCTCACAATTAACCCCCTGACCTCCCAGGAGGAGCTAGGCCAGCCTGTTGCCACTCTTCTTGGTGTTTGGGAGGCTCAGGGCATCGTCCTCGAGCTTTACAACAAGACAACCATGCACAAGATGTGTTTCCAAGCAGGAAGAGGGAAGAGGGAGGAAAAGGAGCAATGGGACTGGGTGACTTACAGTATCAGATGGGTGAGGCTGCCTCTGGAGACTGCCCATCTCTGCCCAGGGCTGGGTCAGCCAGAGCAGGTTGCTCGGCTGAGTTTTGTATGTCTCTGCAGGTGGAGACGCTGCATCAGTTCTGTGTGCCCTGTTCCTACGTTTGACCACTGGTAACATCCAGGAAGGCTGGGATTTAATCTGTCAACATCTGAAAATGTCATCAAAGCTGGGGCAGAGCCTAGTCACCTTCATCCAGGTCTCATCCATTTCTGGCACCCTCTGCAGGGCCCCTGGTCCAGCTCTGCTCCTTGGGAGCTTTCACCACCTCAGAGCTATGATCAGTACAGGAGACTCAGGCTCCCAACTAGACCTACTCCCTTCTCTTTCTTCATCCACACATTTCATAATTCACAGGTTTGAATATTCTACCTTTTTGCCATTTAACCTTTGCCAGCAAAGTTAATTTGCAGAGGCAGATTGTGAGCTCTGTGGGACAGAAAACACATTTTTCTACTGTGTGGTACATAGTAACAGTTTCTATGTAATATTCCATAGAAACAACATTGTCTATAGGCAGGGCTAAATATAACAGCTCTAATGAAGTTACCTCTGGTCTTGAACATAACATACCGCCTTCCATCCCGCAGGGTTTCAGCACACACGCTGTTCCCCTTCATCAAAAATAGGGGAGTAAGACAGCTGTTTTGCAGTCCTCAGGCAGATTTACCTGCTTCCATTTTGGCTGGGAGCAATTTCAGTATATCCTTCTCTTTCTAAATACCACACAGTGACCCCCAGGAAATATCACAGCCCTCTTTTCTACCTCCTCCTGCCCAGGCTGCTTCCCAGCTCTGTCCCTCCACTCCATGGCCTCCTTGCTCCTCCCATTGCAAAACCTCTCTCCCTGCCTTTCTTGGCATTGTTGTCCCTCACCAATCACCTGCACTACCCAAACCTCAGCAGAAGATGGATCTGCCACTGTTATTATTTCTAAAAATGAGGAGATAAAGCTCATGTGAAAGAAAACAGAGTTACCCCCCAACCTGAGCATTGCCTGGTTAGGTGGAGCAGAATTGAAATTTCCCTCTAAAAGCTCACAACATAGGAGATCCAAAACTGAGGAAACTTTAATGACCTCAGCCAATGATGTCTATGAATTAGGCTGCTCAGGTTGATTCCTACTTGTGAGTTGTATGGCATCACACACAGCACAGCAACACAGCCATCCAGGTTAAAAACATGCACAATCACTTCCAGAGTTGGAGACAGTACTGGCAGAAAATGGGTTCCCCCCCAGCCCAAAGGCACAGTCCTTTGGATCACTACACCCTAACGTGTACAATTATTAAATACCTTTGTTGGGGCCATCTGCCCTGAGAGCTGCAGCATAAGGGCAGGGGCAGCTGCCTGCAATAGCTTGTTGTCTCTAGCTGCTTATCTGGAGCTCAAGTCACAGATGGCTAGTGGTCCAGAACTCGGAAGCAGAAGGCACCCAAATGAAACATACTTAGCTTCAGCACTGCTTTAGAACTTCACTAGCAGGCTGCCTTGCTTAAAATCACTTAAACCTCCTGTTACACATGCAGACGGAAAGAGCACTCCAGAAGTTACAGATTTTCTACAGATGCGCAAAAATAAGCAGTGGCTTAGCTAAATTGTAATTGGTACGGGGCGAGGGGGAGACGTGACACAGTATCCCTTTCATGCATTGCAGGCTCATAGACAGTAAGAATCTGATTTTTCTTCCTCACTTACTATCTGCATTCTCTACCACTGCAGGCAGTGTTTAGAGAACCCAAGTAAGCAAAGGGTATCTGATGATGTGCCACTGCAGAAGCAATGGTGGCACTTACTATTTGCATAAAATTATCTTTACTGTGTAAAACAGACATCATGCTCTTATAAAACAAGCCAGAGACTTCATCCCACATTCCTTCACTACAGTAGGTACACCTACTACTGTTGTACCTATAGAACTCTACCTATTCTGTAGGTAGAATAGGTGCACTCATTCCCTGTACCCAAAGGATGTGCTGGATAAAGAAGGGGAGAAGTTGCTTTAGAATACCCATTTTGCATTCCCTGTGAAGGCCAGATCCAGCCAATAGCACTCTGTACCACAGCAGTGCAATAAGCTGTAGATCATGATTTGACAGGAGTCTTCCCCACAGACTGCCAAGCTGTACAGGAGCTGGTAACAAGAGACTTTGCTGCCTCCAGCTAACCTTTATGTGCTCAGGACCCGTGGACCACTGTGCACCACTCTCTCCCATGAAGCAACCATTGCTCCATCCAGGTCATGAAGTCACTCTCATTGACAACAATGACCAACACATCCAGCTGCATCTTGAGTCACTGCCGAAAGCCTCTTGGCTGGGGTGGTTCTGGGCAGTCCCCGTGGGCTGCAGCTGGGCCTGGTGGAGACTGATGTCGCTGATCAGCTGGCTTGGCTGCTGGCCAGTACTTGGGATTGTGGCGAAGGGTTATCTGCCTCAGGGGATCTCATCTTGGGATGTTCCAATTCCAAGTAACAGATCAATTTACTGAGCTCTGCGCCTGCTGGAGTCCAAGAAGCTCTTTTGAGCACCATGGGGTCACCAGGAGCTGGGCACCTGCCAGCCCCAAGGTCTCCAGGTTAGGGCTACAACTTGACGCCAAAAAAACCAACTCCAAAACCCATACAATGTCCTCATTTTCTGTTTTACCACTCTAAAATGCTGTTTGCTCAAGTGTCTGACTATACTCAGCCATCACCGCCAAACAGAGAGCTCAGCAGTTGTGTCCAACCTGGCACTCATGTTGCGAGCTCAGCTGGAGAGCACAGCCATGCACCAGAGAGACTGCAGGAGAGGTGGGAGAGAGGATCTTCCTTCTGCTTTACTCTCTGTTCTGTCTTTTCTCCTTTTACCACTTTATCACTGCTTTACCTTTTTCTGCTCTTTTGTTCCTCCTCTCCCCTTGATCATTAACGCTCCCCTGGTTCCCATCAAAGCCAGGTAGGTCCAACCCCCAGCACTGAACTGATCTGTGCTTTTTATCAGGGAAGGAGCATCAGTACCCCCACCGGGATTTGTCCCTAATCTTTGCACTTCCATTTCCCTCCAGAGCTTTATTCCCACCAGCTGCAGAAAACACGAAGTGTCTGGGCAAGGTTATGTTTGGAAGCTGCAGGTTGATGCCCACAGTGGCAGAGGAAACAGCCTTCAGCTGGTTTGCTGGAGCTGAGCACTGTGGGTGCCTGAGCTTCAATGCCAAACCCACGAGTCCTCTGTTGGGTCCACAAAGGCAGGGTGAGTCCCTCTGTTCAGCTGTCTGGGCCCACATCTCTTCCCTCCCAAGCTGGCATCTCCAGTCACGTCATCACCATGTGCTCTGCCTCCAGCGCTTGCTCAAAATCAAATGGTATTCACAAGGATTCTATTGGAGCACCTATATCCTTCATTCCCACTATCATGCAACAGTGAGCTAAAACTCTTCAGATTCAGTTTATCAGAAGAATTTCTTTCACTAAATCTTTGCTAGAAACCCCTCACATTATCCTGAGACTTGGCATTAATCCAGCATGCAGCCACCAACAAATTCAGATTTGTTGTTAACAAACATGAGGAAATGCTTGGCCACTGTTGCATCCATGACCTTCTCTCAGGCATCACAAGAAATTACTGTTTTCCCTTACCTGCTGCCTTCTCTTCCACTCCCCATGATGTGAAACAATTAATCATGGAAGGGGGGAAAGTGCTCCTCTTCACTCCCAGAGAGGGGAAGAAAAGAGCTGCAGGACATTTCTAGCTCAAGTAAAAAGCATCAGGATAAGTTTGGCACCGAGTCATTCTACAGAAAAATTAGCAATGATCTCCACTGCAACACGAACTGGAGCTGGCTGGATATTTGTCAGGGTTTTGGCATGTGTGAGTTGGGGTTGGTTGGGTTTTTTGCTTTTAGATAAATTAATTTAGAAATGGAATGAAGAGGCACCTCTTGTATAGCGGCCCAGCTCAGAAAGTGTTGATTTGCAGTTTTTGTGAGGGTTTAGTGCTCCTCTTGCTTTCACTGTAGCAGCCTGGTTTTAGACCACGGACACACCAGCCTGCTTCCTTTTTGCAAGTTTGTGAGGAATATGTATCAGATTATATACATATATACACATAAGTTTATTTTCCATGTTTGTATTTCAGACTTTCTTTTCATCCTCTCCAGGCACCCTTATTGACAGACCGATAAATACTACAGCATCTCTTTCCCATGGATTAGGAGGGCTGCAACTATCTGTTCAAATGTTCAGACTAATCCATTTTTTCACTGCACATAATAGAGAAGGGTAGGAAAAAGCACCGTAAACCACAATGGGTGATCAGGCAGGGGAACAGCATGTACAAAGAATGCTCTGTAGCGGCTCTGGAATGACACTGTACCTGTTTCTGAAAGCTTAATTTGTCATTTCAGGATTTTGTGTAGCAGAGGAACCAGCTGCAAGCTTGAATCATTGTGTTCCCATCAGGGCAGCTCACAGAATTCATCTAGGAGGTAAACCGTATACCAGTGCTGCAAGGTGTATTGCTTTCAGTAAGCCAGGGAAGAAGAGGCTTGCAAAAAAGAGGTGTTTCAAAACAAGAGTGTGCCTGTAGTTCTGGAAACACAGAATCAGGGCTGAAGTTCTTAAGTCAATAACAATCCCCTGATCTTCTCAAGCATCTAAATATCTCAGGATGCCACAGGTTCATCTCTCCCAGAAGCAGTGATGCCTTAGTTGTAGTGTAGTCCTGTGTTGTAGTCTGAGGCCAGACAAAGGAAAGCCACACTGGATTTGCAGGCAGGATTTGCATCAGTGATGTATTACAGCTGCAAAGCTCAATGCTCTGGGCAAGACCAAGGCAATGAGACTTACTAAAATCACTGCTTTTCCTCAAAGAAAAAAAAATAATCTCTTATCACAGGAAAGTTACCCACTACCACATGGAGCTTTGAGAGCACAGGGCATCAAGTGGATAGAATTTGACAGGGGTAAAGGAGAAATGAGATATGAAATTAAATCATACATTGTAACACTTGCCTCTTGCCTGCGAGAATTTGGAATAAAGAGACAGGAAGGTGCCTGGCACCAGAAATACCATCAAAAACGGCTTATGCAAGATTTTATTTTTATGAAGACATGCTCAAAAGGAAGACAAGCAAAGCATGGCCCTAAAACAAATATAATTTTTCACAGTCAGAAAGATTAGTTGTGCTCAATAGTCTACAGCTAAGTGGGAAGAGCTGGTTATTAGGTGGCAGTGGAAAAGAAATGGAACATTGCAATCTTACCCAAAAAAATAGAAGGATATCACTGTCATATAAAGACAGAAGCTTCTGAGGCTTGAGATAGGAGATTTACTTGAAACCCACAACCTAATGAAATGTCTAGTTTAAGGCTAGATTGTAAGGGCTGTCAAAGACACAAAGCTGGAAAAAAGCCTTCTAAAAGAGCCCAGTAAGGATTCACCATTGCTGTAGATCACAACCACAAACCCTGGCCAGGAAACCACATGGGACAAAGCAATAAAATCCCAGCCCCAGGGACCAAGGATGCAGAGCCAGATTTGCAAGACCTGGGAAGAGATTTGCAAAGCCTGGCATATTTGCACAAAGCAGTTTCTATCAGGTGTGGAATTATGTGTGGGTTTCTGCAACTCTGCTGCACTTACAAGAACATGGGACATGGAGCTGTTGGCGCAAGTCCAGAGGAGGCCACGAGGATGATCATGGTACTGGAGCACCTCCTGTATGAAGATAGGATGAGAAAGTTGGAGCTGTTCAGCCTGGAGAAGAGAAGGCTGCGTGGAGACCTCATAGCAGCCTTCCAGTATCTGAAGGGGGCCTACAGGGGTGCTGGGGGGGGACTCTTCATCAGGGACTGTAGTGATAGGACAAGGGGTAACAGGTTTAAACAGGGGAAGTTTAGGTTAGATATAAAGAAGTTCTTTACTATGAGGGTGGTGAGGCACTGGAATGGGTTGCCCAGGGAAGTTGTGAATGTTCCATTGCTGGCAGTGTTCAGGGCCAGGTTGGACATAGCCTTGGGTGGCATGGTTTAGTGTGAGGTGTCCCTGCCCATGCAGGGGGCTGGAACTAGATGATCTTAACGTCCTTTCCAACACTAACTCTTCTATGATTGTATGATGAGGACCAACAGAAGCACACCTTGAAAGAAACCCCAAAGGTCCATCCCTGCAGGGAGCAGATGGCCTCAGTACAAAGATGGGACGTTGGTGATTTCCTAAGCCAAGGCACTGGTGGGTGAAATGTCAGCCTGAGCATGAGGGTCTCTCATAAATGGAACACTTCCATGAGTAGGTAGATGGAGTTTCAATGAAAGGGTTGAAAAGGAAATATAATTGTGCTTGTTGCTGCATTTGGCTATTGCAGTAGGAAAACAATTTCTGTCATAGGCAGAAGCAAGCTGGATGTCAGAGGAAAACAAAACAGTGAGAAGTTTTTTTAAAGTAACAAGTTCATATTTGAAACTTCAGCATTTGGGCTCATATCCCCCAGCCAGCAGGATGTTCAGTATGGAAACCTGCATCTGCACTGCCTGTCCAGGGCCCTCAAGGGAGGAAAACAGGCACCTCTGGGATGCAGTTCATCTCAGCTAGTTTAGATATCTAGCTTAGCTCCAGCTTGTAAGGAGATGAGTTGCATCCTAGATGTGGGTATTTTTCTCCAACAGATAAAAAAGGAGGCTTTACAACACATGAGCTGAATGGCTGCTCTCATCTGAGACCAGGGTAGGATTCATCTTCCCTTCCCGAAAATTCATAAAATTGATATCATAGGACAGGAGCTTGTGGAGGAAAAAAATAGATAAAGAGAAAGAGAGCTAAAGAAAAGTGGTGAAAAAAACCCAAACAAACAAACGTACCCCAACACGAAATAAAAGCCCAATTCCCTGCAGTAGGTGAAGGCAATGCAGGAAGTGATCCTTCTAAAGTAAAATGAAGAAGAGACAGAATTAAAACCCCCCTAAGCTAATGTTTCCAAACATACTGAAGGAAGCCAGATTCGCAGGCCAAGCCTGGCACAGGCCTTCTTCTGCTGAGAAAATATATATTGATTTTGGATCATTGTTCTTAGAATCCAAAAATAGCAGTATTAAAGATTACAAACCAGTAATCATGTGGTCTCTAAAAGTCTATTTGCCAGTCACAGCATAACAACTATGGAAACAACAGATAACAAACCACAGCTTGAGCATTACATTTGAAGTGTTTCAGAGGAAAAAAATATTACGAAGAAACTCCTCTGAGCCCAAAGCAATTTGGCTCAGTTTGGGATTTCCAGCTTATCTACCTCGTGGGAAGCAATGCCTACGGTCCAATCCAGCCCCAACCCAGTTTACAAATGTATAATGAGGTGTTACTTTGGATGCTGGGAGGTAATTCCACCCTCTAGAGGGGACCAGACTTCTAGCAGAAACAGGAAACCCTTCATCAGATTCATTCAGAAAAAGGGAAGATGGCAGCTCTGGTTCTCCAGGTAGCAGAGCAAGGCTGAGTGGACTTACTGCACCAGAGACAGGACTAAGGGAGTCAGTGCAGGGACACCTGGGGGACCAGAAGCAAGAAGGCCAGCCCTGAGTAGAACTGTACCCCACAGAACTGTTTTTTTTGATGCTATGCAGGTCCTTGCTTCCTTCCCTAAGACAGTGTGGCTGAACTGCAGTGTTCAGGAGCAGCCCAGCCAGGGCAGTTTTGGGAACAGTAAGAGCCTGCAGCCAGAGCCAAGCGGATGATGCCTTTCTTCAGCTGGCAGGAATGATTTTTAATTTATCTCTTATACTAAGATGCATCCAAGTCATTACCCCGGCCAGGAAACTGCCCCCATCACCCACTACCATCACATATACTGCCTGTGTGAAGAAGCCATTGCCAGCACCTTGACAACTCCACCCAGTGCTGCGGCTGTACCTCTGATCGAGCTATCCAGGTGTAAGCGGTCTGGTCCCATAGTGGCCAGTGCTGCTGGTGGAGCAAGCAGGTGCTGCCGGAACTGCAGTCCCCACTGATTCTTCAGTGGCTCCTCCATGTCCGGGACACTGCAACCTCTGGGCTTGCTGCAAGCTTGACGTTCACGTTTGGAAACTGGTGACTTTTAGCCCCTGGCAGAGGCACAAGAGATGATGGAGGAGAGAGAGGGGAAGGGCTAAATTTGATGCTGTTCTGAGTGCAGTGAAACTATAGAAAGAAAAAATCCTGCAGAGTTACAGCCGAGCTCATTTTCAGAGTGGCAGCCACAACATCTGCTAATGGTGGTAAAAGCCCTCCCACCTTGGCTACGTATCAGCTGCTGTATAAACTCATCCACAGGCTAACAGGCATTCGGCATTGGCTGTTTCAGTGCACTTTGTTGCTCCAGCACTTTTGAAGGGAACAAGTTTGTGTCCCTGACGGCTAAGAGCCGTGTGTGACCTGGAGCCTCACCTCTTACCAGGGTGTAAAACCCCCTGCATCCCCCTTCCCATGCCCATCCCCTGATCTGGCCCAGGATGCCGACTCCCAGCCCAGCTCGCACCTTCACAGCAGGCCCAGCAATCCACTGCTTCCCAGCAGAGAACAATGCTGCTACGGCCAACTTACCTCTTACCTGACCTGGAGTACCATTGGGAGGAATGCTCCAGCTAAGCAAGCCCAGGGCAGGCACCACCCAGAGCTTGCAGCACAGGGCAACCCACCCAGGGCACTTCCAGTAGGGCAGGGGAGCTGGAAATACAACTTCTGTTAAAACTCCTCTACAAAGTACTCTGGATGCTAATGGGCTTTACTTTTCCATGAACTTTCAAAAGCGGTACCCTGCAAGGCTGCACACAATTGTCCGCGCTTCCTCACCCAGTCCAACATTCATTACGTTTTTCAAACAGACATTAGGATTAATTTAATTTTGATTTTTTTTTTCCTGAAGCAGGCTATAATTAAATGTCCTTTTCCAGTGACATTTGCTGGGATACAGTGAGGCCAGGGCATTTTTAGACTCATTCAATATAACTTGCATTTCCAATATAACTTGCATTTCAATTAGCATAAGTGCATGAAGTAAACATTAAAAAAACAACAGCCCAGTCACTTGGTCTCATACTCGTGGGACAGTTTGATTTTTAATTAGCTGCTATTTTTTATGTTTCCAAAGGAGAGGAAGTGGGAGCCCTAACAGACGTGCATGTTAAAGCATGCTGAATTCATTTGCATTTTCTCCTCAGAACTGTAATACATTTTCCTTGCCACAGCTGAAGCTTCGTGTTGACACTTCATCTCTGTGCAGCTGCCCTTACTCGAGGAGATTTTCTTATAGGAAATTTCCTACTGAGCAACACTCTTTCCTTGAACAAAGCTTCTTCTCTTTTGGTCCATCACATCAACATGCCTGAGCATGGATTAGCAAAGGCATGTGTACTATTTCCAATAGCTTACACTTCCTCTTTAAAAGGAATCACAGAGAAATACAGTATCCTTTTCATTCCTACTTTTCAGGGAACATCTTCCAAAAAAATCAGCCCCATTTGGGGGTTCACAGATCCCAGCTGCCCACTGAGAAGGAGATCATTAAAGAAAGAGTCACATCCTGCTGCATTTTAAAGTACAGCATCTCACACAACAGACCCCTAATTTGCTGGGGGTGCTGGGCAGGAGGCAGTGCTATGCAGCAGCAATAGTCATTGAGCCTGTAATAAGTTGTCGCAGATTACCATAGGAGACATTAAAGAAAGGACCGTTTAATTACACTTCTTTGTTAGAGGAATTAAAAAGCAACAACTGGTTTAATTCACCTCCCACAAGAGTGGAAAAGGAAGAGCATCTTCTTCCTGCCATTTAAATCTCCTTTCTGTATCACCAGCGACCAAAGTCGAGGGGCCATGGAAGAGGACACCAGCCCATGGGCTGACAACAACTCCTGGAGAAGCAAACTGGAGGGCTTGGCTTTCAACCCAATATAGAGGCACTTATAGAACAGCACTCAGAGATGTTGTCCTAAGAAAATTCCCTGTGTTTCTGCAAGCTCCTGCCCATCATACAGCTCTGAGGGTGCTGTGTCTGCAAGAGAGATCCAACATTTCTGGGCTTGTTTCGGGGGCCACATGGAGAAATGATGCGCTGAAGATGAAGAGGCAGGCTCGGTGAATCCCTAAAGGGACTACTCAAAAGCACATGCAGAAGGCTCCCGACATGGCAGCAGCAATAAGGAACACTGAGTGCAAATACCTCGTCCTTGAGTAACCCAACCAGGCTGCAATATATTGAGCAGATCTTTGGCCCTAATTACCCCCAAGAGCTGGAGAAACACGGGGGTAGTGCTCCAGAAGAAAGCCACCATCAGCACAGCTATTTCTCTTCACAATAATACTGTTGCAAAAGCAAAATGAAGCATGATTACAAAAGCCAATAGCATTTCTAAAAATAAAGGAAATACCAGTAAGTGGCTACATATGAAATGCAGCATTTTATCTAACGCTACCAATTGAACTCAGTGCTGCGCTGCTCGCTGTGCTGTTCCTAGCATGAGCACAGTGCATCTCTAATTGATTTACCCTTATTATTCATTTTGTACCAGGGCTTGCAAATTCCTCTCCCGGCACAGAACATAACTTTTCTTGGTTTCTGATGGACAGCAGCAGGCTGACTGGGATAAATCCCACTTGATCAAATCAAATATCTTCATAGTCATCCCTCCTGAGTGGCTCAAACACTGCCAGTGCTGTGTTAGTGGAAGGCAGTTTCGGTAGTTGTATTTATTCTTCCTTTAGTCTCTTCCACAGATCCCAGAGCTTTCCCATTATCTCAGACACTGGAGATGCTTTCCTTAACTTAAATGCAAAGCAATCCTCTCCAGGAGGAGAGGAGATTAGATTGCCATCACTGCTGAGTGGAAAATTGCCTTCAGGAAGTCTCAACCCAGAACCATCATCTCCCAAGGGGAAGCAAGCATCCCACTGCCCTTATCCCACTTCAGCCAATGTCACTGAGCTGGAAGCTAGCAGACCCCATGGTCAGGTTAAGATTCATAAGCAGTTTTTGTGCAGTTACTACAGTTATTACACACTGACAAGTGCCCTTAATGTGACTCGAGGCTCTCTTCTGAGGTTGGCATTTCCTGATCAGCAAGTCTACCCATGGGCTCTTATTAATCGCCAGGCATCCTCAACACTTGTTGATGCAACCCCCACCAGGGGTCGGCACTCCCTTTTCCTGGGCACAGAGAACCTCATTGCCCCCTTTTTGATTTGACCACACTAGCAACACATGGGTTCCAGAGCTGAACAGGAGAAGATGAGGAAGGTGACAAGTTAAATGTAGAAGCTGACCTGCCCAGCATGCTAATGAAGTAGCTTGGTGAACTGCCGCTCACCTGTAGCAAACCATTTCCCCATCTCTCCCTGCAGCAGCCAGGGGGTGTCACAGGAGAGCAGTACAGGGAACACAAACCCTTTTCTGCTGCCTCTAAGTTGAAGGATACATCCAGAAAGCTCCTTGCTGTTGGAAGCAGGCAGCACTCCTGGCCCACTGTGTCCCTACGTATCCTCAGGGAGGGATGCAGGGACTGGAGACCCCTGCATGCCCTTCCCAGAGGAGCCTAAAACCCAGCTCCCTGTCCTCAGGTCAGTTCTTACCCTGGTGCCCACCAGGCCTCCATAAGAATCATAGAATAGTTAGGGTTGGAAAGGACCTTAAGATCATCTAGTTCCAAGCCCCCTGCCATGGGCATCGACACCTCCCACTAAACCATATCACCCAAGGCTATGTCCATCCTGGCCTTGAATACTGCCAGGGATGGAGCATTCACAGCTTCCCTGGGCAACCCATTCCAGTGCCTCACCACCCTTA
>JANRGW010011401.1:0-23846 GCA_024733675.1 Psilopsiagon aymara | reverse complement strand
AACTGTTCTTATCTCAACCTGTGGGAGTTGCATTCTTTCAATTCTCCATGTAGCAAACTGTGTGGCTGATTTACGGCCTAAACCACAACAAAATGGAATGATTTTATTTGCTTTTTGTCACATTTCAATTGTGTTCAGAGCATTGATAGCTGAAAGCTTTGAGAAATGAGATTTATTCTGCTGAGAATATGACCCTAGAAAAATATTTGAGTAAAATCAAAATAGTTGCTTTTTGCTTGTTCTTTTTCTTATAGTCAAAGAACTGAATATGGAAACATAACAAAGTGGCAGCAAGACCTATAAAGAGAAATTTTCAAAGTATAGTAAAGGGATACGTGTTGCTATTATTATAAAATGTGATAAATTAATTAAGTTTTCTGTGGTTTTTATAGTTAGGATTTCTCATGAAAGAGGTTTGTGATAGTTTGGATAGACAAGGGAAAATAAATTTTGCACTGAATTTCCATCACCTACATACTTTTTTCCTGTAATTGTAGATGATGAATGCATTCCTAAGAAAGTTCATATCCTGAGCACAACATTTTCTTTACAAGTTTCTAACACATAACAGACTGCTGCATCCAAGGGTGCTGAGAGAACCGGTGATTCTCCCTGAAAGGCCTCATTCTCTCATCTTTGATAATTTGTTGAATTTAGGAATGTTCTCCAAAGGCTGGAAAACAGTTGTACAATCTTCAACAAAAGCCAAAAGCTTAAGCTGTGAAAATGCAGGCTGACCTTTATTTCAATATCTGGGGAAACCACAGATCAAGCCATTTCCTGGCACATGGAGGAAGTGATTGTGAACAGGTAGCATGAATTAATCTAGGGTAAATCACAACTGATCAAATTGATTGCTCTTTTATAATAAATTAGCAGGTAGCTGGACAAGGGGAGAATAATGGATGTTGCCTGCCTTAGCTTTATTAAGGCTTTTCATTCTGCTCATCCAGAGGTGGATATGTGAACATAATGAAAGAATACTGTGGGATATAACTTATTGGATGAAAAAAGAAACAAGGGAACAAACAAACAAACAAACAAACAAAAAAAGACAAAAACCCCTCAAACAAAAAACCCCACAAAAAAAGCAAACAAAAAAACCTAAGTTCAGTAAGATAAAAAAAAAAACCCACAACAAAAAACCCCTCAAACCAATGTAAGACAAAAACAACCAAACAACAAAAAACCCCACAAATCAGACCAACACAATATGCAAACATCAAGCAAACAAGCAAATAAAAATCGGTTAGATGGTAGGCTAGAGGGTAGTGATTAATGGATCATACTGTACTGGAAGCCAGGGGCAAGAAGAGTACCACACATTTCTGCTCTGGGATATCCCATTTTGTCATTGACTGTGAAGAAACTATGAAGTGCACTCTTGTCCGGTTTGTGGATAACACCAAATTGGGCGAAACAATTGAATTTCCTCAAGAACAGTGCTGTTATGCAGAGGGACTTAAACAGGCCAGAGGACTGGGCCTACAAAAGCTCTATGAAATTCAACAGGATCAAGTGCCACATCCTCAACCTCGGAATGAATCCTGTGCACAGAAAAATCTGGGAAGTGGGTCTTCAGAAAAGGCCTTGGTACCCTGGTGGCCAGCAAGCCGAGAAGGTCAGAGGCATCCTAGGCTTGATTAACAGGAGCACAGGCTGATGAAAGTGATTATTCTTCTTTACTTGACCTGTATAAGACTCTATCTAGAGTAAGCCCATCCAGTTTTGACACATAGATCAATGAGTTCGGTGGAGGGCCACCAAAGCGATCAGGGGCTGAACACTTGCTCTGTGAGGAGAATTTAGAGAAGTGGCCTATTTCAGCCTGTAGAAGTAGGGTCTAATATCAGCCTGTGAGTAGCTATGAGGAGGTTAACAAGAAAGAGGCGGACTCTTTACATGATGAGAGGATGGGGGGGGACAATGGGGAAAGTTAGAACACAAGAAGTCCAGACTAAATAAAGAAAAAAATGTTCCCATGCAGCCAGTCAAGAACTGGAACTGGTTAGAGGTGACTGGAGAGCTAGAACTATATGATCTTTAAGATCCTACGATTTCAGCTCAAATTGCCTTATGAGCTTGTGAAATGCATATAGGTAGAAGGGCTTTATAGAAGATACTTCCATGCTTGTAACTTCCAGTGAAAGTTCAAGACAATATGTAATTTGAGATAATATCATAGCTGTAAAAATTGTAGAAATAGGAAAGACTCATTCAGATACCTTGCAGTTAAGACTACTGATGTAAAATGTTACTTGAGAGAAGTTATTTTTGCATGTGTGTGCATTGTGCATGTATATAAATGTGTGTGCATACTTGCAGATTTATCTATAGTTGCCTTTTAGCTTTGTGCAATTCCCTTTGTGTCTTTTCTCCTCCCTTTTTGCCATGTCATTGGTTCACCAGTTTAAGCTACGCTGGAACATGGATATTGTTTACACAAAGAGATGGTGGTCTCTGTTGCTGGTTTTAAATGCACATATACTATAAGTGATATTTTACTTAATGTTATTATTGCCTAAAATTTTGCAAAATGATATAAAGTAGTAGTACTTTTCCTTATATCCTTTTAATCTCAAGTAGGCTATTAAAACAAAGTGTTCTGATTTTTCTTAGATCCTTACATATAATTTCATCCTTAAGGAGTTGGAGCATAGAATCAAACTCAGTAGTACATTTCAGCAACTGTTGCTATGTATGATTTTCATTTGCTTATAGTAATGTATATTCAAGATGTATAATCAATAATTATATTCAGGATGTGAGCATAATACCCACAGGGACATTGTTTCATTCTTCTAGAAATAAATTCCTTATTTATTTCAACAGAAATTGAAAAGGAAAGCTGTGGGGATCCTGGAACACCATTGTATGGTATCAGAGAAGGGGATGGATTTTCTAACCGTGATGTTTTAAGGTTTGAGTGTCAGTTTGGTTTTGAATTAATCGGAGAGAAATCTATCATTTGCCAAGAAAACAACCAGTGGTCTGCAAACATACCAATCTGTATTTGTACGTACCAAATATTTTTTATAATTATTTTTATAATAAGTTTTTCTTTACATGTAATAATTTATGTGATTTAATGCACAGTTAGCACAATGTAATTAACTCTGTTTACAGGACGAATTTACTTTTGTTCAGTGGTGGGTTTGCTTAATTATCATGACCAAGAGGGGTTCTAGAAGTGCTAAAATACTTTTTTCTTTTACTGGCAGCTATTAAATAAGTTGGTTTTATGTGATTTGATATATGCTTTATTACTGGGTTTGGGGTTTTTTTGATGGATTCTGTGTGTATTATATGTATGATTCACTTTTTAGAGCTACTCTGATAATGCATTTCCTTAGTTTGGAAGTTTCTGAATTGTAATCAAGGTTTTAAATTATTTACATTTTTCTCATGTATTATATATGAACATATTTCAGCACTTTAATCATCATAGACACTTATAGCTCTGTTCAGTTACATTATACAGCATAAGTAGAGCTAATGTTGTGACACGTGTTTGTGGCAACACCTTTCTTAACTTTTCCACTAGAATAGCACAGATCAAATATATTCAGAGTGCAATCAGTTGCTTTCATCCATGCAAATTAATTTAGTGTGTCTTAACTGAAAAGGTTGAAAAATATTATCCTGATAACAACAGAAAAACACTATCTCTTTGACAATAGTAATTTTCTTGTGCTTCTGTGTGAACAACAAACAACAAGGGCACTATTAACTTTCTGCCTCTCTAATGTGCTCAGTGGGGGGTCTGCTTATCTAAATAGTTCCCTAAAAGAGAAAATAAGTGGTGCCAAGCGATTAAGGATTGTTGAACATGGGTAAAATTTAAAGACTTCTATGGGCTTTCAGTGCAAAGAGGATGTTCTTTATTACTTGGGGGGCTCTGCTGGGAGGTAGCTTTATTGAGGGGAAGGGAATAAGATAATAAAAAAAGAGCAACCTTCTTTCTGGCTTCACGGATGAGAACAAATGCTGAATTATTCAGCTGATGTAACTAGCAAGCTTAAGGATCTCTTACAAAAAATTAGTAACAGAGAAGTCCTTATTAAAATGTTTTATTCTATTATCTAATTTCTTTCTCTTTTTTTTTGGCAGTTCCTTGCCTTTCCAATTTCACTGCACCGATGGGAACAGTTCTTTCTCCTGATTATCCAGAGGGGTATGGGAATAATTTAAACTGTATCTGGACAATAATTTCAGACCCTGGGAGCAGAATACATCTCTCTTTTAATGACTTTGACTTGGAATCTCAGTTTGACTTCCTTGCAGTTAAAGATGGTGACTCCCCAGATTCTCCCATAATAGGAACATTTACTGGTGCTGAAGTTCCTTCCCATCTTACCAGTAATGGTCATATTTTGCGTCTGGAGTTTCAAGCTGACCATTCAATGTCAGGACGTGGGTTTAACATCACTTATAACAGTGAGTACTAGTATTTTCTAAATCTATGTGCATGTTTTGTTTTTCAACATACAGTTTAGGAGATATGTATAAATATGTAAAAATGTCATTACGACAATACATCTTCAAACAAATCCTATATACTTACAAATTTAGGCCTTTAGATTGCCTTTCAAATACAGTATTAGGGCTGAAAATACATGTATACTTATCAGTTATAGCATTAGGGATTGTTGTAATGGGAGTGTTCAGAAGACCAAATGAGGAGATTTTCAGACTGTAAACCAGAACTTTACTAGGAACACTTTGTGCTGCAGGTTAAATTCTGCATAATGTTAATCACCTTCATTACATGTACAAAATGTACTCTTGAACACTCATACGCTGGTTTCGCTGTGAATGTCTGTAATACCCTGGAGTTAGCTGCTGTCTATGCTAGCTCCTAGTCATCATGATTAATGTGAGAGCTATACAAGCTCTTTGATAGGAGAAATCAAATCACAATAGGCTTGTGTTCTTTTCTCTCTTTTGCCTTCTTATGGCTTATGATTTTAAGCTATTTTCCCAATGCACAGAAAAGGAGGTCTCCTCCTTGTTCTTTTTTGTCTTGCCAGTAATCCTTGTATAGTCACAAGGATGTCTGGACTGTTTGCAGCGCCTTGCACTTATCTTGTATTGAGCAATTTTTGTGCTACTAGGATGCCTTCTGTATGCAAATGCACCTGTCTATCTTTGTTTTTCTGGTGATCAAATTGCTCACTTGCTTATGTAAAATGCTTTTATGTTGTGCCTGGCTACACCAATACAACGTGAAAAGAATAGTTACATATGGTTGGTTACTCTGGTTTGGTATTCATGTATATAACCTTGTATATAGTTCATATTAATTATATCCTGGTTGATACACTTTCAACTAACAGCCAAGGGGAGAAAAATTTCTAGACTGCCATTAAAAGCAATTGCACTAAATAGTAGCTAGGCATGTGTCTTTTGCACCCTGAGTTGTACCTACCTACTCTTGGAAGTGCAACCAGCATTATCTGTCACCTTTTTTTTATTTTATTTATCTATACCACATAAAAAGAGAGTTTCCCATTAAAATGTAGTTCTCTGCATTTTGCTTGCTTCTATCCTGGGGAAGGTGAAAAGGTTGAAACTAATCAAAATTATAAATAACTCCACATTTACTACTTGGCATTACATTTACTGTTAGCATAATAATTGAAGGTGACATTAAATATCTTCTCCAGTACTAAAAACCATTGTCACTTATTCACCTAACTTTTCCCTGGCAAAATTGTTACATTTCTTCTGAAGGTCATATGAACAACTGCTTGTGTTACATTGCTATTAAGTTATTTGGCATTTATTCCACACTGAAGTCCAGGCAGGATATATTTCCGGCTAGGGTGGGCATGATGATGAATTACTTAAGTCCATAGCGTGAATAACACTGCAAAATATAAGGTGAAACTTTCCTATGCACCAATAGAAGCAAACAGCACAATTTTAATTTTTATAAAGAACTAACAATGGAATACTAACTTTTGCCAGTTATGAAATGAAAACCACTTGCTCTGAAAAGAATTATTTTTTTTAAATATATTTAACACATTTTTCTTTCTTTTCTTGGGTGTGTTTACAGTAAAATGGATGCGTGCATTTGTTTATTAAACTCTGTAGTTAAAATCTACTTATAAAAGTAAAAATAACTATAGAAAATATGTCCAATTTGTCTTCTGTAAAGACAGCTGCAATCTGATAAATTACAGGAGTAAACTTTCCATAGTAAGGCCAAGAGAGGATAAAAAAGGAATTAATATCATTTTCACTCTTTCTTGGCATTTGTAAACCCAAAGTTAATTAAAAATATTCATTTTCTTCTAACACTCCAGCTTATATATTTCAAAGCTTTCAGTCTCTTTTTGCCCTCTTCAAGAGTAGAAAGAGTATGTCACAGAAAAGGTAGAACAAGATCAATCTTTCCATAAAAGACTAGGCTTTTAACAGAAATTAACTTTGTTACTGTCATTGAGGTATAATGTGGAGAGAAAGCAAACTGACTTATTAGTACATCATCTGATTTTTAAATAGTATTTCTCAGAAACTATTTTTATCCCATATTTGTTTTCGTTATGGTAACATATGTGGTCTCAAATAATTATTCTCATTCCAAGAAAAACAAATTCAACATTTTATGGAAGTAAAGGAAAGTTTGATTTCAAATGATTCATCTTTGAGTTACTTCACTGAGTCTAACAAATATCTCTAATGAATTAAATTTTGGGACAAGCCCATAGAAATGTGTGCCTTATGAATGGATTTTGCAGAGAATGTTCCAGTAACCAAAAGAATAGGAACTCCAAAGTCTGTGATTTTCAGCTTGGCCAGATCCTTGTATTGGTTTAATTATACCTGGCTCTGCACTACTTGGTGCAAAAGGGGACATGAAACAGGAAAGTGCCTTTCTGGGTACAGGAGAACACAGAAACATAGTGACCTGAAATTATATTGGTTTAAGTTGCTACAGAACTGCATACTTACACCTGGCACCTGGCTCCTTGCTTGCAGGTTATATCCCAAACCCAGGTGCCCTTAATCAACATTTATGGTCATTCTGAAGGTATTTATAAACTTAGTCATCCCTTAATTTTATCTCTAATAAGCTATATTCATTGAACTCCCTAATTTAAAGGAAAATCTGGGCCTCTTATCATAATTGTGGCATCCTTATGAATACTTCCCACTTCATTTACATCTTTCCTCAATAATGTAGATCAGAACTAGACATAGGATCTGAAGATGGTCACATAAATTAAAAGCAATGAAGTTAAATAGTCTCTCTGCTTCAATCTGGATTTCCTAGTTTAGTTCAAAACAGGTGACATGCACACATTAATTACTATGCATTACCATAGCCACAGAAGTAGCATAGCCAGTTGAAGCTGTGTGACAGCGAATGGTTATTTTCTCTGACAAACAAGTTGAAGAAGATTGCAAAGTTGTGAGTGATTATCTCCCCTTTTCTCACTGGTAGAAGCAGGGGTTATCAGTAGTTGGGAGGAATGTGTCAACTCCAGCCTTGAGAGTTTGTTCCCAGGATCCCTGTAGGTCCTCCATGGGCAGGCATTCCACAAGCCAGAGTCGTGCCAACCTTCTTTCAGGCAGAGATGGATGAGTGTTTTGAGGTGGATAGCATCTGTCAGATTGTTTTATTTTTGCTAGCCATTGGACTGTTTTGAGCTGCTGCTCATTCACTGGGATGTAGGAGGTGCTGGGCAAATATTTTTGTATAAATTTAGGTCTCTTGTTTCTGCAAGTTATGCAGATTTGTTGTTGTTGCTATTTTCATTATAATGGTTTAATTGTGCTTTATCTAGAAAAAGTTATAACCCTATGAACTACATAGCAGTATGCCGAAGGTTAAACTGTGGGCCTATGACATCAGCCTAATTACTCAAGTGATTTCAGCTCATTAGGCCAAGACATTGACAATCCCAGATGATAGTTTCGTACCCAAAGACTTTTTTAGTCTACATTATTGCTGTAATAAGGTATGTACATCATGGTACATTTTGCTAACACTCCCTCCTGATGGGCTTGTCAATCTCAGTATTGCACAAGATAGAATTCTTTAAACTGTTCTGTACTACACAGAAGTATGAGTTTACAAGTGATGGTACTGACAACTAGTTTTTACGTAGCTTCAAACTTTCAAGATTCTTTTTAATGAAACTTCTATTATTAGTTTATATTCTCTTAACTTTCGTTTCTTCTCTGATATTTTCCTCTGAGAAGGTTACATTTACCTCAGAGCCATCGCTGGATTTACCAGCTAAAACTCTTTGTAGAGCAATCTACTGAAACAATTAATCGTGCCAGTGGACCACTCCTTTCTGGCCCTATTTCCAAGGACCTTTCAAAGCAGACTTCAGACCATATGAGTTACTGTTAGCTTCATTCCTGCCTTCTTATCTCTTGAGATCTCTGCAGTTCTTCCCCTTCACATTTTTTGATGCAAAATGCAAATTTTAACATCTGTCTGAGTTAATATAGAAACTGAAAATACTCCAACATCACCTTGTGCTCCAATTATGCTGCCTGGCATTTTTCCATTCCTACTTAAAATACCTGTACAATCAAAGAAGTACGAGGAAGCTGGATGTCATGGTTTAAGCCCAGCCAGTAACTCAGAACTACGCAGAATTCCTCCCTCTGCTCCTGGAGGGACGGGATGGGGAATCAGAAGAATTTAACTCCCACAGGTTAAGAGCAGTTCAGTAACTAAGGTACAGCACAAACCACTACTGCTACCACCAATAATAATAATGATAAGGGAAATGATAAGGGAAGAGAGTACAACTGCCCGCCACCTTCCGACTGATACCCAGCCCTACCTGAGCAGTGATCTAGCATTGCTGGGTAACTGCCCCCAGTTCATATACTGGGCATGATGTGCTGTGGTATGGAATACCCCTTTGGCTAGTTTTGGTCAGGTGTCCTTTCTCTGCTTCCTCCCGGCTTCTTGTGCCCCTTCTCCCTGGCCTAGCCTGAGACTGAAAAGGCCTTGATCAGAGTAAACATCATTAAGCAACAGCTAAAAACATCAGTGTTATCACTGTTGTTCTAAGGCTAAAGTTGAAAACAGCACTGCACCAGCTAAGAAGAAGGGAAAAAATGACTGCTACTGGTGAACCCAGGACACTGGATCTCTTCTTTACATGTAATATTGCATAAGGAACATTTCCATGGTTTCTTGGTGATTGGTGGAATATTAAGGCTAAACCCATGGGTAATTTTTGTTTTCAGTTTATGGATTGTATGTAATATTACAGGTTCACCAGGAGGCTTGTCAGAAGTGTAGGCAGTCTGAATTATATTCATCATTAATGAAGCTGCAGCCAGGCTAGGCTGAGAGAGACACTATTGCTGGAAAGGCTTGTCTTTCTTACCTTCCATAGCATCCTATAGAGTACAATTGCTTTCATAGGAGCAGCATTAGCAGCCACAACTCTCAGCTCTGGAGCTGAAATATAGAGCAATGAATTGATTTTGCAGACTTAATAAA
This sequence comes from Psilopsiagon aymara, assembly GCA_024733675.1. Classification (NCBI taxonomy): domain Eukaryota; kingdom Metazoa; phylum Chordata; class Aves; order Psittaciformes; family Psittacidae; genus Psilopsiagon; species Psilopsiagon aymara. The sequence goes on along the minus strand of JANRGW010011401.1, from coordinate 14,362 downwards.
CTGATATCATACACAAGCAAGCTATACCTTGAGTCACCATTTATCTACATTTACAGATAACAGTATTGAAAATCTATGTCTGTGTTGCCTGAAGGTAGGAAGAAAACAGACAATCAATCCCCTCACTAAACATGATGACTGTGCATTATGTTTTGAAAATGTTGTTGTAACCTCTATGAAAAAGTGTGGGATTGCATCATTTTTTAATGCTATCCTCAAATGGTAACCATCTATTCAATGAAAGCACTAATTTCCACTATTTTCATTCCTAATAAATGTGGCATTTCTGAAGTCAAAATGTCAATAAGTGAATGCTTTCTTTTGTCTCTTATGATTCTTAATACTTTTTAATGCAACTTCTGAGAAATCTTCTTGCAAATTTAAATTTTATAGGGAGTTTGGATGTGCTTTGTGTGACAGACACATTAGTAAAACATCAGAAAAATATTGTGAAAATCATCTTTTCAGGGAATAGTCCTTTTTGCTCTTTCAAATTGTACACACATTTATGAAGATTTAATTTTTAGTCAGTATATCTGAGGAAGGTGAATATTGTGCTTCTAATATTTCTTCTCACTGAAAAATCAACCTTAGATTTTTAAAAAATGTAAGATTTATGTGCAGTGTTCTTAATAAATTAAACACCAAAATAAAACAACTAATTAATGCATATATTTTAAGTCTGTACATATGACTTTGTTCATGCCTATTAGGAAGATGAGCACGTTTGTTCACCCAGCTTAAGGTACATTCTGTAGTAAGAGACATAGACTGTCTTTGTTATAGTATAGATATATACAATGACATTACAGAAGTTAAATTTGCCCGTAGAAGAACTTTAAATTTGGAAGGGATTTGTGCATGAGACATTGACCTTAAATATAAACATATGGTTAAAGTTTCAGGTTTTCTTTCTTTGTCAACATTACCAGTTTTGTGTTCGTGCAGGAAGCAAACTAGACCATGGCAGTATCAGGCACACTGAGATCATTAGGGCTCGAATGTTTCTGACAGTGAATTAAAAATGCAAAAGATGAATGAAGTAGCTCAGCAAGTTTGCCGATGGCACCAAGCTGGTTGATACGCTGGAGGGAAGGAATGCCACCTAGACAGATGTTGACGCGCTTGAGAGGTGGGCTGACGCCAACCTAATGAGGTTTAACCATGACAAGTGCAAGGTCCTACACCTGGGTTGGAGCAATCCCAGGCAGAGCTCCAGGTTGGGCAGAAAAGAGATTGAGAGCAGCCCTGTGCAGAAGGACTTGGTGGTTCTGGTCAATGGAAAAATGAACATGAGCTGGCAGTGTGCTCTCACAGCCCAGAAAGCCAACCATATCCTGGGCTTCATCAAAAGGAGCGTGACCAGCAGGTCAAGGGATGTGATCCTGTCCCTCTACTCTGCTCTTGTGAGACCTCACTTGGAGTATTGTGGTCAGTTCTGGTGTCCTCCACAGAAAAAGGACATGCAACTGTTGGAAGAAGTCCAGAGGAGGGCCATGAGGATGATCAGGGGACTAGAGCACCTCCTGTATGAAGATAGGATGAGCAAGTTGAGGCTGTTTAGCCTGGAGAAGAGCAGGCTGCATGAAGACCTCATAGCAGCCTTCCAATATCTGAAGAGGGGCCTATAGGGATGCTGGGGAGGGACTCTTTGTTAGGAACTGTAGTGATAGGACAAGGAGTAACGGGTTCAAACTTAAACAGGGGAAGTTTAGATTGGATATGAGGAAAAAATTATTTACTGTGCAGGTGGTGAGGCACTGAAATAGGTTGCCCAGGGAAGTTGTGAATGCTCCATCACTGGCAGTGTTGAAGGCCAGGTTAGACATAGCCTAGTGTTGATATGGTTTAGTGTGAGGTGTCCCTGCCCATGGCAGGGGGGTTGGAACCAGATGGTCTTAAGGTCCTTTCCAGCCCTAACTATTCTATGATTCTATGATTCCAAGTTACTATATCATAAATGCTACCCTTCTAATGGATTTTCTGGCCCATTGTAACATTCGATAAGATGGGCTGTTGAAAAGGAGAACTTAGCCATCGCTGAAATCTGCCAGCACCTAGCTGTACAAACTAAGTTTCATGATGGTATAACTATAATATTTTAAGCATTTTTTTTATACATTTTTTATTGTTGGTCAAGCTTTTGTTTCTTACTGTTTCCTAATATAAATTGTTTGGTTTTACTAGTAGTATAAAATTCTAAAAATTTATTTTACTTCCAAGAATTATTACAGTATTCCCCTGCCCATTCCTTTTTTTCTTCTCCGTTGAGAAGCATTTGGACATAATGAGTGCCCTGATCCTGGAGTCCCGATCAACGCTCGACGTTTTGGTGACAACTTTCAGCTGGGGAGCTCGATTTCAGTTATATGTGAGGAAGGATTTATTAAAACACAAGGAACTGAAACAATTACCTGCATGCTACTGGATGGAAAAGTAATGTGGAGTGGACCTATTCCTAAATGTGGAGGTACGTGTAATACTTCTTTCTAATTCAGAAATTGTTGTCATTAAATGAAGTTCAGTTTTTTGCAAGCAGGTAGCTCAAAACTCCTGTAAAACCTAGTCCTTAATAAACGAGTCTAGTAAGGCATGAGCTGTTGTTAAAAGCCTGTCTGCAGGAGTGAATTTTTTTCTATAGCTGTTGCAAAGACAGAAGTAAAATGCAAAAAAATAGTTATAAACATCAGTGATGTGAACACTCCTTTATATCCTCTGTAACAATGAAGGCTCATCTAGAAAACTTATTAGAACTGGGATGAGAATAGTTTTGCACTGTTCATATTTTCAGATAGCTCTTATTTGGCACTGGTGGAACTACAATTTCCCAAATACATTTTATGCTTGAAAGGATCACTCCTACCTTTTATTTATTTATATATTTTTTGTTCTTTTTAAACTATGTATTTGTCCTATTTGGGAAACTGCTTAAAGCAATGAACTTCAGTGCCAGCAATACACTAGTAATATTCATCTCTGCATTTTTGAATTCCAGTCCAATTATCATGATTTGCCTTGTTAATAGCTTGGAGAAATAAATAGCAGTGAAGAAGAAAATAAGAACGTCCTTCTCTTTTTAGTGAATCTTATTTTAGTATATTGAAGGTTTCTGTTGTTTAATATTTAAATCTCTTGTTTATCTTGCCACTCAAGGTTCTTAAGGAGTCAAGAAGTCTGTTTTGTTGTTTGTTTGTTTTTTTTTTCACCCAGTTTCATTTAGAAGATTTTCTTCAAAATAAAGCTTTTGACTTCCTGCTTCAAACAGATGAATAATTTAAAATCATTTGAGTGCTCAGTGAAGTTTGCAGATAGAATATTGGATTAGAAAGATGATATCTTTTTAGGTCTTTGGCTTTGGTATGTAAAATAATTTGAGAGGTTTTAGGAAACTGTTGCAGTGTTTCTGCTTCTTTTATCCACAGTGACATCTAGGCTAGGGAAGATTCTTATAGCATTTCATCTTCCTATTTATAGAAATTGCATACTTCCTTACATCACAACCTCTAAAACACAGTGTTATGCATATTTCCTTGGATTTATTTATGCTAATAAGTAAAAAAATATAATCTTTGCTTCATTAATTGTCAATATTTTATGATCTCTTCACCTAAAGGGAAAAAAAAGGGGCTGAAAATCAATGTAAAAAAGGTAAAGGAAACAGTCTTTTTGAAGATGACTGGAGAGTTATATCTTTTAAAACCCAAGGCTTTTAAAATACGGCCAGTCACCCAGCTATTCTGAAGGGAAAGACTCCTAGGTCTTGGAAATCAGCATATGGTGGTGAAAGTCACATAAAAAATCTGTGGAATCTTGCACTGCAAGAATCAGGAAGAACTATAATCAGGAGAAGTGTAATAAAGATCTTTCAAAAAAAAAACCAAAACCAACCACAAAGCAGCAAAACACTCTATTACTGTCAGATCCCTAACACAGAAATTACTCTGAATTTAGGCAATCTTAAAATGAGAATTATTTTTAATATACTATTCATAGAAGTATTTTTGTAAGTTACTTTTTGGTATTCCAAAGATAATCTTCAACAGTTTCATGAGAAAATGGACTTTGTACAAGTTTAGCAATAATGTATGCGAGCTATGATAGTACACTGGCTCAGAATAAGGCCATCTGGTATTCCTATTCTTAGTGATATATTTTGTAGATTATATGCTCCATATGTATTATGAATATGTATAAGCGGTTATACACAATAAAATGCAGGGATGATGAATACTGGAGAGTTAATCTTCTGGTTGCTGAGGTGAATATGAGTTTAAATACCTTATTGTTTGATTTGTACTGTTTGCTGAAGTTAGTATGTAAATAGTGATTTTAAAGCAATAGGAAACACTGAAAACCATCACCAAGTAAAAAAAAAATGTTTGCAGCGTAATGAATTCTGAAGTTTTTATAGCTTTTAGAAACCATTTTTTTCCTACAAAGTAGGCTATTATGTCTTTAAACATGCAAAATACTACTTGAGCAGAATTTACTTCCCGTCTTTCTTTCCCCCTGTTAGTGAGTAAGTCCCTTACCAATTCATTGTTAAATTAGTTTAAGGTTATCCCTTTTTTTCACTGGAAACTGGATCAAGTCTATATTAAATCTTCATGCAGTAGCAATTTACATCACACCGTCTTCGCAACAGTATTATTATGTCATCATAGGCCCATAGAATACTTTGGCTTGGAAGGGACTTTAAAATACCATCTAGTCCAACCTCCCTGCTGTAGACAGAGACATTTTCCACTGAATCAGGTTCCTCAAAGTCCTGTCCAGTCTAACATTAAACTCTTCCAGGCATGGAGCATCCTCAGCTTCTCGGACACTTGTTCCAGTGCCTCACTGCCTCTATCTTAAAAAATGTCTTCCTTATACCCAGTGTAAATCTATGCTCTTTTAGTTTAAAGCTGTTAATCCTTTTTTCCTATCACTACAGGCCTTGATGAAAAGTCTCTCTTTCTTGCAAGCTGCTTTTAAATATTGAGAGGCCACAATAAAGTTTCCCTAGAACTTGTTTTTCTCCAGGCTGAACAAGCCCAACTCCCTCATCCTTTAATCACAGGAGAGGTGTTCTATCCCTCTGATAACTTTTGTTTCTCCCATAACCTGCCCTAACAGATCCATGATCTTCTTAAGTTGGGGACTCCATAGATGGAGTACTGTGGGCAGGCTGTCATAACACCAGAGCAGATGTGAAAAATCATCTCCCATGAGCTGTTGGCTGTGCTGCTGTTTGCACAGCCCAGGATAGGATTAGCCCTCTGGACTGCAAGCAAACATCACCAGCTCATGGAATCATAGCATAGTCCTGGTTGGAAAGAATCTTAAGATCATCTATATTCAGTTTTTTATCCACCATTATCCCCAAGTCCTTCTCTGCAGGACTGCTTTTAATCCATCATAATCTTCAGAAGGTCTCCTGACAGTACGCATTTGTGTTGGAAGTGAATATTGATATGTTTCGGTAACAAGCCAAAAGTTTTTGTTTGTTACAAATAATACAATAAGTAACTTTTGTATTCAGTTGTAAAATGCATACATTTAGTGTATAAATCACTTCCAGCACTTCACTAAGATGCTTTATTCAACAATAAAAGAAAAAAGCAAAAATAAAAATGCTTGTTTACATATACATGCTTGTCATGCAAGCAAATATGTCTATGTTTCTAGTGAGCCTGGAAAAAAATACTAAAGAAAAATCGCCCTTCACCTTAGAAAATAAAATTCAGGGAGAAATTTCCATCTTCATTACATCAGCTGTGTATGAACTTCAAGGATTTGTGAAGTACAGGATCAGTTTACAAATTCATTTAGAAAACTGTCATAAAACTAAACCCAAACAAACAGCTTCAAAAAAAAAAAAAAAAAAAGAAAAAAAAACCCTGTAAGATATTCCTTTTGAAAATGTGTTTAGTCCCTGAGATTTCAGATACTGAGAAGCTAACCAAATCTAATTTGGAATCATGGAATCATAGAATCATAGAACAGTTAGAGTTGGAAAGGACCTTAAAATCATCTAGTTCCAACCCCCCTGCCATGGCCAGGGACACCTTACACTAAACCATGACACCCAAGGCTCTGTCCAATATGGCCTTGAACAATGCCATCAATGGAGCATTCACAACTTCCCTAGGCAACCCATTCCACTGCCTCACCAACCTTACAGTAAATAATTTCTTCCTCATATCCAATCTAAACTTTCCCTATTTAAGCTTGAACCCGTTACTCCTTGTCCTATCATTACAGTCGCTAAGTAAGAGTCCCTCCCCAGCATCCCTATTGGCCCCCTTCAGATATTAGAAGGCTGCTATCAGGTCTCCATGCAGCTTTCTCTTCTCCAGGCTGAACAGCCTCAACTTTCTCATCCTATCTTCATATGGAAGGTGCTGCAGTCCCCTGATCATCCTCATGGCCCTCTTCTGGACTTGTTTGAACAGTTGAATTGTCCTTATTCTGTTGAGGATACCAGAACTGCACACAATACTCTAAGTGAGGTCTCACGAGAGCAGAGTGGCAGGATCACCTCCCTCCATGTGCTGGTTATGCTCCGCTTGATGTAGCCCCGGTTATGGTTGGCTTTCTGGGCTGTGAGCGCACACTGCAGCTCATGTTCATTTTCTCATCCACGAACACGCCCAAATCCTTCTCTGCACAGGGCTGCTCTCAATCTCTTCTCTGCCAAACCTGTAGCTGTGCCTCGGATTGCTCTGACCCAGGTGAAGAAGCTTGCACTTGGCATGGTTAAACTTCATAAGTTTGGCATTAGCCCACCTCACAAGCATGTCAAAGTTCCTTTGGATGGCATTCCTTCCCTCCAGTGTATCAACTGAACCACACAGCTTGGTGTCATCGGCAAACTTGCTGAGATCCCATTCAATCCCACTGTCCATGTCACCGACAAAGGCATTGGAACAAGACCAATCCCAACACCTAACCCTGAGGGACACTACTCATCAGTGGTCTCCAGCTGGGCGTTGAGCCATTGACCACAACTCTTTGCTTGTGGCAATCCAGCCAGTTCTTTATCCACCAAGTGGTCCACCTATCAAATTCCAGCCAGTTCTTTATCCACTGAGTAGTCCATCTATCAAATTGATGTCTCTCCAATTTAGAGACAAGGATGTCATGTGGGACTGTGTCAAATGCTTTGCACAAGTCCAGGTAGATGACATCAACTGCTCTAGCCCTGTCCATCAGTTTCATAGCCCCAGCATAGAAGGCCACCAGATTGCTCAGGCAGGATTTCCCCTTAGTGAAGCCATGCTGGCTGGCACCAACAACCTTGTTTTTTTTCATGTGCCTTAGCATGCCTTCCAGGAGAATCCGCTCCAAGATTTTGCCAGTCACAAAGGTGAGGCTGACTGGTCTGTAGTTTCCCAGGTCATCCATTTTCCTCTTCTTGAAAATGGGGGTTATATTTCCCTTTTTCCAGTCATTGGGAACTTCACCTGACTGCCATTATTTTTCAAAGATGATGGACAGTGGAATCAGGGTAGTTGAAGTCCCCCATGAGAACAAGGGCCTGCCAGTGTGAGGCTCTTCCTATCTGTCTATAGAGTGCTTCATCCTCAGAGTCCTCTTGGTCAGGCGGTCTGTATCAGTTCCCCACAATAAAGTCTCCCAACACTATTCTACCTTTAACCCTGACCCACAAACTCTCTAGAATTGGGCTGGACCAAATTCTTAATTAGCATTTAAGCAGAGTTTGTGATGGCAATTACCCTGTCATGCATTTATAGTTCTATAGACTAATGTATTTATTAATGTATTAATAAATCATAACCAACTAAGTATTTAAGCACACTGCTAACCAGAGAAATTGTGTATTCCTAGTGTCTATAAGTTACTATGATTATCATGTATAATAAAGTTCACATCCACAAATACATAAATATATACACTGACGTTCATGTTTTTCTCTAATTATTTGTATAGATGAACAAATCCTACTCTAGGTGAATATCCATGTCACATGCAAGAGAAAAAATTAAAGTGACAAAGATCCTTAGTTTAATAATGTATCTGTTTATTCATCCCAAGTCACCCTATCCTAACACATTCTACTGCAGTTTGCAGCTTAGAATCTGACCAATGGTACCTTTTACATCTCAGTAGTGTTAAAAAGTTCTGCTCTCCAGAATACTGAGCCCTCACTCCAGGAGTGGAATTGGTATGGCCAGAACATTTTTGGGAAATAGAACTCTAAAAGAATAAATTTTTTGAATGCCCTGAAAAACATCATCTCCTCAGTGAGGAGATGAAATGAGATATAAGGCTGTTGCTTGGTAACCTTCTTAAGCTAAACCTGGAAAGTCCACTTATCCAGTTAGTTCAATTCTTCTTTCTGTAACAAAGAAAAACTTAGTAGGTTCACTAGGATTTAATCTGCTATAAGGGATATTCAGTGTTTGATACTGTGTTGCTGAGAACTCTGAAAAATAAATACTTGTTGTCACCCACATTGCATTAGTGAATATCCATGCCACATAACAGATGGTTATGGAAAATAAAGTAATGTAAATGGTTCAGTTTTACTTGTTGATTTTTATGATTTAGAACTGTCCACAAAAGTTACTACCTACTTCTCAGGGCTGACATTTTTGGGGAAGCAGCATATTTTGCTTCTGCCTGCTTGTGTAAGGCACTGAAATATATGTAGACATATAAATAGGTCTGATAAAAAATAGAATTTTAGGAACAGAAGAAAGAGTTTTAATGTAAAGTTTTAATTGAATACTTTACACATTCTTCAGGTTTCATTTTCCTGAAGATCAAGAAATTGTAGATTGCTGATCACACGAGGATGTGATCACCAACTTAAGTGCATGCTCGATGTAATGCTTTTGTCTTAAATACTGCTTTGTTGACTATCATGAAAAACATCTTTGTTGCAGAGAATAAATAACATATAGTTTGCATTTCATAGGTTCCAAAGTATAATACATTACGCTAAATAAGGCTTTTAATATTTATGCTGTTATGGTTGAAAATCAGCTAACGCAATTATATTTTTCTTAACTTTCCCTTTTGAAAAGGCTTAACAGCTTAATAGATGCTTATCATATTTATTTTCATCAAAGAAAGCTTGATTAGGTCTCTTCATAAGGTCGCAAGTAATACTCATGCAAGTTAGAGCAACTGTGAAAAAGCTTTTTTTATAGTAATACTTCTAACTGCCTCTTCTATATTCAGATTCCAGGTAGTTCATTGTAGTTAAAATAAAATGAGTAATAATAATTTTTAAAAACTACTTACTAAATGTCCTTACTTTAAACCATTTTTACTGAAGTAGCTAGATTCACTAAAGGATAGATGTTTGCAAGAACTTTAGCGATTGGAAAAGTTTAGTTTTGAGTCAAGTATTTCGCAAATTATTTTTTCCCAGAACTAAGTATTTGAAATTAGTAATTTGACTTTGCACTTCAAGGAAAATATGTTTTAATCTTATAGAGGAAAATATATTCAGAGTTTAGTTGCTTTTCTGTCTTGTCTCCTGTGGATCAAGGAGACTTGTATATTTGTCTATATATGTATGTTTAGTATTTTCATATATATATATATGCATAATACATGTGGAAGATACACGGATATGGTCTTTTAAGGATGTTTATGCTTGTACTGAACAATATATGTTCAATTTACCGTACTGATTATTCATTAAATTTGTAAGAAATTGCATTTTAAATTGGTGAAAAAAGCATGATTTGTTTCCTATTTTTAAAATGTTAATACTTCCAGTGATAGAATTGCTGTATTTCTTAGATGCCTAGAATTCAACATAATTCTGTGAATTAATTTACTTAAGGAACATCAATCTCCTACTGAAATAAAATAAACAAAAACATGCCAAGCTGTCCTATGGTCTTTTCCTTAACCATCCTTATCACTGAGGAGAAGATGATCTCACAAAAGTCTGATGACACGTTCACTTGACTTTACACACTTGTATAGATCCATCAGATGTAGTGGGTTTGCATTCATACATGAAATTAAAACCTGAACAGAGCTTTGCAAGACTTAAACCTAAAAATGTTTTGTCCTTTAGCAGCATTGGTTTTATGGCTCTTGCTCTTCCCATCAGTAGGAAGACTAGAAATCTCCAGTGTCAAAATCAGCATCAGTCAAACATGATTATTACTTTCGAGAAGCTCTCTTTGCACTATAACTGTCTTGACACTGATTAGCTAATGGAAACTTGCCTCACTCTGTACCTGATTTTGTTCAACTGTTTAAGAATTATTCTCAAAGAAATGTTTCTCATCATTGCAGTATGTACAGCTGTGGAGATTATTCCTGATTATTAATGTGTCATTAAGCCACTGAAAAACTTAAAATATGATTACCAGCAATTTGGTTCCAATTATATTTTAGCACAGTTTCCCCAGCTTACATTTACTCACTATCTCGGAGATAGAAAATGCATGTAATTCTAGTAATTATGCTTGCAGATTTATATTTTTACAGTATTTAATATATATTTGCAAAATGCTTCAAAAATATCAAGTAATCTTGTAAGAATGGTAAGTATGTCTTTTTCATGAATTAGGAATTTGAACTCCCAACTTGACAAGCTAAATACCTGTGGTATGACTGTGGAGTTATGTTAAAGTTAAAATAAAGTTTCACTAGTTTATAGCTTGTTACTCTGCTGAAATTTTGCAAGTTTTTAAAATCTCTGTTCACAATTACAAGCGGAAATAATGTCACTTTTTGAATATGGTGTTTTGTTTTATGTCCTTTCTTACAGGAAATTAGGTTGTACCTTTAAGAATACAGTAGCAAAAACTTCATTGAACAGTTTATCTGTTTAAGGTTTTAATTCAGGTGTCTCCATCTACTTCTGAACCCCACAGTGTCTGTCAGCTTTGCAGCTTTCTTGCATCTTCCTGCAACTTTATTTTTTTAATTTCTTGTAGATGTACTATCTTGAAAGTGATAATTGTGTATTACATGTAAGTGTGTTTTATTATATCTTTCTCTTTGTTTCATTTTTAGCTCCATGTGGTGGGCATTTTTCATCTCCCAGTGGAGTAATCCTTTCTCCAGGCTGGCCAGGGTATTATAAAGATTCCTTGAATTGTGAGTGGGTGATAGAAGCTGAACCAGGACAATCCATCAAAATTACATTTGAAAGGTCTTGGCTAATGTTTTTCTTACTTAATATTTTCCAGTATTTACCCAGAAACAGAAGTTTATTAGCTTTGTGAAAACATTCATTTGCACTCTGAAATCAAATAATTGTATTATCAGGTAGGATTTTCCAAAAGACCTTCAGTGCTTTCAGAGCATAAATATTATCTTCATTGCAATTTTTAATTTGATGCATTGAAAAGCTTTTGAAATTCATGCCCTCTTGCATATATTTAAGCTTGTCCTGCCCAGTAAAAAATTTTGTTTGTTTTTAAAGATTAGCATGTTTCATTTGCTTGTAACCAGTTTCTATGATGAATTATATTTATGAAAGGTTTTTTTTTCCTCCCAAACCCATGAAATCTTCATCTCTGAAAATCTGAATCAACTGTGAAAACTTAATTGAATGCATTCATATTTTTATCCACCATTTAATTATCAAATCAGCTGATCTTTTCTTGTGAAAGGACTGTGTGCTCTTAGGATGGAATGCCAGTTTCCCCAAATTATGGCAGGATTCCACTTTTCCTGCATTAACTGGGACCCTTCCTGATTCCAAGGATTGTAATGTGCGGGCGACATTAAATTACTCATGGAGCAAGACATCAAAGCACATTATGAAAAACCAAAATGGGAAGTGTAATTAGAAAAATGCTATGTTCTATGTATTTTCAAGGATGTTTTAGATTCTTTATACTTGTGAATGTTAATTTAAAAGGGCTTTTGATAATGAAAGTTATAGCGCACAAATATCATGCAAGTACTTTTCAGTTGGTGTTTATGCAGTGTATTTTGACTTTCCTGGTCACACTTAAATTAGAAGATACCACTTCATTTTAATGTAACTCAAAAGTTGTTTTTAACAGGGTATGAATATTACCATCTTCTCGTAGGGAAAAATTCTCAAGGTGATAAGTTTGTTTGACACTTTCTTCTAGTACTACAGCTTACACTATAAAAAAGTGTTCACATGACATTATATATAGAGCACAAGCGATAGGAATATTTCAATGGTATTTCCTACCCTTAACAGGTGATGAAATCCAGTTTCTAAAATCACTAGTGCTGAATTTCAGTTTAAAAAGGAAGCCTTAGCAGATTTCTGCAAAATAAAATACTTAAGAGAAGTAACTCCCTTTTACAGAAATTAATCAAAGTCATATTATTTAAAAATTAAAGGAAAATTCTTAGTTTTCTCTATTGACATGTAAATCAAAGTTAAAAATCAAAATGTTGGGACTTTATTTAACTCAAGATTTTGAAAAGGAAGATTTAATTTCAAATAATTCATTTTTTGATTCAGCATTTTGTTTTCAGCTGCAGAGTTGATGTGGACTGTTACTTCAAAGTGAAAATTATTTCCCTTTGTATTAGCAGAATTGTGTGCCAACTGGGTTTTAATACTTTGCACCTGAGTTTTATTTTTTCTGACAGGATCTTGTGTACGAATTTTTTGTTTATAATGCATTAACGCCTTGTCATAAAATTGCTCGACCTCTGTTACTCATGTACATAAGAACAATAAGAAGAAGATGTGGTCTCTTCAAATCACAGAGAGAGCTCCTGCCCTCCTTGTAACCGAGTTTCATTATGACATTATAACACTTCATTATACATTGCTGCTTATTTTGACACTCTTGTCACATGCTAAAAATCAGATTGCTATGCGTGCCACTCAGATGCACCAGTCTAGAGAGGCCCTTTACATATAGGTGTGTGTAAACATATTTGTTTCAATGCACGAGTACATGTAAAAAATACATGTATAGAAGTTCACAGAAATATAGAATCATAGAATCATAGAACAGTTAGGGCTGGAAAGGACCTTAAGATCACCTAGTTCCAGGCCCCCTGCCATGGCCAGGGACAACTCTCAATAAACCATATCACCCTAGGCTATGTCCAACCTGGCCTTGAACACTGCCAATGATGGAGCATTCACAACTTCCCTGGGCAACCCATTCCAATGCCTCATCACCCTTACATTAAAGAATTTTTTCCTCATATCCAATCTAAACTTCCCCTGTTTAAGTTTAAACCCATTCCTCCTTGTCCTATCACTACAGTCCCTAAGTAAGAGTCCCTCCCCAGCATTCCTATAGGCCCCCTTCAGATATTAGAAGGCTGCTATGAGGTCTCCATGCAGCTTTCTCTTCTCCAGGCTGAACAGCCCCAACTTTCTCAGCCTATCTTCATACAGGAGGTGCTTCAGTCCCCTGATCATCCTCGCGGCCCTCCTCTGGACTTCTTCCAACAGTTGCATGTCCTTTTTATGTTGAGGACACTGGAACTGCACACAATACTCCAACTGAGGTCTCACAAGAGCAGAGTAGAGGGACAGGATCACCTCCCTCGACCTGCTTGTCACACTCCTTTTGATGGAGCCCAGGATGCGGTTGGCTTTCTGGGCTGCGAGAACACACTGCAGTCTCATGTTCATTTTTCCATTGACCAGAACCACCAAGTCCTTCTGCGCAGGGCTGCTCTCAGTCTCTTCTCTGCCAAGCCTGTAGCTCTGCCTGGGATTGCTCTGACCCAGGTGTAGGACCTTGCACTTGGCATTGTTGAACTTCATCGGGTTGGCATCAGCACACCTCATAAGTGTGGCAATGTCCCTCTGGATGGCATTCCTTCCCTCCAGCATATTGACCGAACAACCCAGCTTCGTGTCATCAACAAACTTGCTAAGGGCGCACTCAATCCCACTGTCCATGACACCAACAAAGATGTTGAGCAAGACCGGTCCCAACACCGATCCCTGAGGGACACCACTCCTCACTGGCCTCCAGCTGGACATTGAGCCATTGACCACAGCTCTTTGCGTGCAGCCATCCAGCCAGTTCTTTATCCACCAAGTGGTACACCTATCAAATTGATGTCTCTTCAATTTAGAGACAAGGATGCCATGTGAGACATTGTCAAACGCTTTGCACAAGTCCAAGTAGATGGCATCAACTGCTCCACCTTTGTCCGTCAGTTCCGTAGCCCCATCATAGAAGGCCACCAGATTGCTCAGGCAGGATTTCCCCTTAGTGAAGCCATGCTGGCTGGCACCAAGCACCACGTTGTTCTTCATGTGCCTTACCATGCCTTCCAGGAGAATCCGCTCCCAGATTTTGCCAGGCACAGAGTTGAGGCTGACTTGTCTGTAGTTCCCCAGCTCATCCATTTTCCTCTTCTTGAAAATGGGGGTTATATTTCCCTTTTTCCAGTCGTTGGGAACTTCACCTGA
>JANRGW010011400.1:0-14634 GCA_024733675.1 Psilopsiagon aymara | reverse complement strand
CACTGGAGGGAAGAAATGCCATCCAGAGGGACCCTGACACGCTTGTGAGGTGGGCTGATGCCAACCGGATGAAGTTTGACCATGCCAAGTGCAAGGTCCTACACATGGGTTGGAGCAACTCCAGACACAGCTCCAGGCTGGGCAGAGAAGAGATTCAGAGCAGCCCTGTGGAGAAGGACTTGAGGGTGTTGGTCAATGAAAAAATGAACATGAGGCGTCAGTGTGCTCTTGCTGCCCAGAACGCCAACCGCATCCTGGGCTGCATCAAAAGGAGTGTGACCAGCAAGTCGAAGGAGGTGATCCTGCCCCTCTACTCTGCTCTCATGAGACGTCACTTGGAGTATTGTGTACAGTTCTGGTGTCCTAAACATAAAAATGGAACTGTTGGAAGAAGTCCAGTGGAGGTCCAAGAGGATGATGAGGGGACTGGAGCACCTCCCATATGAAGATAGGCTGATAAAGTTGGGACTGCTCAGCCTGGAGAAGAGAAGGCTGCGTGGAGACCTCATAGCAGTCTCCCAGTATCTGAAGGGGGCTTATAAGGGTGTTGGGAATGAGCTATTCTTTAGAGACTGTAATGATAGGACAAGGGGTAACGGGTTCAAACTTAAACAGGGGAAGTTTAGGTTGGATATAAGGTGGAAGTTCTTTACCGTGAGGGTGGTGAGGCACTGGAATGGGTTGCCCAGGGAAGTTGTGAATGCTCCATCCCTAGTGGAGTTCAAGGCCGGGTTGGACAGAGCCTTGGGTGACATGGTTTAGTGGGAGGTGTCCCTGTCCATGTCAGGGGAGTTGGAACTAGATGATCTTAATGTCCTTTCCAACCCTAACTATTCTATGACTTTATGATTCTATGATTGGTAATTGCTTTCAAATTTCTGCTTGGTATTTTTTGCTTTTCTTTAAATAATTTTTCCCTATTTGCATTCCCACACTTCTAATTGAAGCTAATGGAGCATGATGGAATGAGATCACATTTGGGTGTATAAATAGTCTTACAAATAAAGAGATGAGCTGTTTAGCTTAGTGAAGGACCACACTTTGTCTTTAATGTAGCCAACTTAGGACTCACAAAGAGGCTTTCTAGGAACATTTCAATTGTTTTCCTAGTCACACTGACATTCCTATGATTCATTGATGTATATTTTACAAATAAAGCTGTGCCACCAAAGGATGAAATGACCTACCCAAGGCTGCACAAAAACTTGTGGTGCAGTCAGGAGCTGGCGTGTTCTCCTAAATCTCTGTTTCATTCTACTGTGTTATTCTTTGGCACCTAACTAGCACCTGTGTCTTGAAAAATCTTCCTTTCTGGACACAAGTTTTGATTCAGCTATAAGGATCACAACCACTTTAAAAGCAGAGGAGAAAAGAGCATGTGTTTAGGGAAAAGTATAAAAAAGACACAAGAAAAACAAATTCTTTCATAGTTTAAAATTCCACTTTGAAGTGCATTTTGGTGATTATCTGATAAAACCCTAAGAACAGAATTGGAATGTCACTATATATGTGCTTGAAGCAGTTCTCTCTTTAATGGGTCTTTTGGAACTTGCCGAAGTTGCCATGAGAAGCCCGTTTTTATCATGCTCTACTGTAAATATTTTAGTACTGAAATTGGCTTTTAATAAAATTAACTACAAGTTCAAAATGCTTACTGGACTCCATGGCAGTAAAATTAAGAAGAATGTCATTTTGTCTCTTTAACATGCCCAAAACATTCTTGCAATGAATTAGAATGTTGATTGTTATTTTTCAGCTCAGGACTTGGCAGGTGTGTAATGCGACTCCTGATAGCAGGACAGCAGATTACATTCTCCTATAAAACCATTTCTAATGGACTTGGCACAAAAACTGTTATTGCATGTCTGCAGGTGTTTAGTAATTGGATTAATGCAGAGCAGAAAGAATGTCTGACACCCCAACAGTGGGAATTGCTGAGGAAAGACACATTCATTTCTGAGAGTAACCTGGAATGCATGATGACAGCCTGTCCACACACATAGAGCCAGATCTAAGCCTGCAAGTTTAAAATTAACTGCTGTGAGCAATCACCTTCCAGAGAAAAGTTTATCCAAACCTAAATACAATAACAGGAGCTCTGTAAGTAAGGAGGTAGGGAGCTTTGGGCTATGTTTTGATCCTAGTCCAAAATCAACTTGCATAACCTTAGCAAAAGTCCTTATATCATGCATATCATGGATCCCTAAAATCCTAGGTGTCTAATAAAAATGTCCTTGAGAAACATATAGACCCTCAAAATTCTGTAAAGGTATAGAGAATATAATATAATCTCAGATCATGGGCTTTCAGAGTAAATTGATGTTCTTTTAAATATCTCGATCATGAAGTGGAAAGTATTTTGTAATGGCCAAGGACCAAATACATAAATCTTTATATACTGTTGAAAATATTAAAATAAAAGAAGTCCATTTAAACTAATAAATACTTGAAACAAATTTCTAAAGGGGTCTCAGCTTAGACCCTGTCAGTTTTCAGAAAAGCACATGCATGCAATCTTTGGGTTCACCAAATTTCGATGTACGGCTGACAGGTTGTCCTTGAAAATTCACTTGAGCGTGGATACTGTTTTAGAAAGCATCTTTTGCACATATGGCTTACAGATCAGCTATAACAGCAGAGGGATTTAGGGATAAAAACAATTCTTTGTGTTATCTTGTGCTGGGAAAACAGGACCCCTGAGAAACTGTTCTCTGCTGCTAAGGTGTCTGTGAGGATGTAAGAGATGTGGGTCCATTGAAGGCACTTCAGAAAGTATTTTTTTATCTGCAGAGTATTATTCTCCAGATCTACCAGATCTACGCTGTGAGGAAAAAAAGGGCATTGGAGTGACTGATCAGTCAGTCATCTGTCTAGTTCCTCTGGATGCAGCACTAACAAGACACAGGCAGGAGAGACCAGTGTCCTGTAACCATCTGTTGGCTAATTAGAAAAGTCACCATGTCTCGATAATGTTCATGACTTACACTTTTGCAGTTTCCACAGTGCATTAACTTCAAGGTGAAGTAACCTTTTTTTTTTTTTCAGGACGAAGTAAGGGAGGAGAATGTATTCTTAAGACTAAAATAAATACAGGACATTTTCATTACACCACACTGCTTATGGAAAAGATGAGTTTTCCTTTGGGAATTTAATCAAAATACCCCTGCCTTTTAGGAGTAACAGTTGAATATTTTACTAGAACCTTAAAAGCTTTGTCCTTTGCAGTGAATGACTTTTCACTGGGGATCAGGAATTTCATGACCATGGAGCAAATGGCAGCCTCATGGAGATCACTGAGAACTTTGCACTGGCTTCCAGATGCAGCAGTTGCAAGTCAGTCCCACTGCAGTTAAAGCTGTCAAACAACTTTTGTTATAGCTTTGTCTTTTACATGCATTCAGCTTTCTCCAGGTTTGATCTCCATTAGAAGGTTTATTGTTGAGGACATGGACAATAGATTCACAGCATGTGTAAGAAAGCTCATATTGCACAGATAAATACATAAGCACAATCTACTGTTTTAAAGTTCTTAAGGATGAAAGGTTCAACTTCTCTGAAGGTCGGGGAACGTCATATTGCCATTTCCTTCACAGAGGTAGCTCTGCTTCAGTTTATATCCTTTCCATGCTTTGCATAAGTCAGGCCCTAGCACGGAGGCTCCATTTCATGTGGTGGTGGGAATGCTTCATTTCAGATGTTTGACTTTGGAGCTTTAACACTCCTTGATCATAAGCTTTTATGAATTTATTTATATTTTTTTTTTCCAGAGCTTGAAAATTAAAAAAAGTCTGTGGTGAATCCACAAGCTTGAACATTACATTCCTGTGGCACAGAACTGCTGTACTGAACGATGCTGACCATGTAGGATGGAAGCAGGCTGTTCTAACAGGCAAATTAATATTGCTTGAATGACTCAGGAAATAATAAAAACAACCAGTTCTTCCTCTAAACATCCCTTCCCCCAGAAAGGCGGTGGTGTTTCCATCTAACATTCTCCAGCTTTACTCCTCAAAGTTGGATTGGCCCCTGAAAAACAACTTTGAACAATTTCTGGAAAAGTCTCTGAAGCCCAGTGTTACCTGCAGGTGAAGGAATGACTGTGTGCCAGCAAAGCATCCCCACAGTAGAAAATAAAAGGAAATAAAGGGATAAGTTTGCAGATGTTTGACCTGTTTTTATACTCAGTATGGACTCACCTTTGTATAATCAGTATGAATTCACACATGGTCTATTGTTGAAAACAGGAAAATAAGTTATCTGGACCTTTGGTTGGGCTAAATACACACTGCTACCTTCTTACGTAAGTCTTAAAGTTATAGAGTTCAGACAAAACCAGTTTCTTCAGCTCCCTTTTTTGTCAGTGGAGACAGAGTGATTTATGCCACTTTTCTAGAACACCTGGCCCGGGAGTTGCCTTGTAGATGTACCTGTACCTCTCCAAGGACTAGAACTCTGCCTGAGACTAGGACCATAATTGCGGGCTATTGAATTAATTTATCTGAATCTCATTCCATCCTGCAATATCAGGAAAACTTCATTATGCATTGTTACAATGAAACACTACTTTCTCCTGTGAATGAGATGAAACTACGCCATAAAAATTTTATATTACTGAAATACTATTGGGTTAGTTATATTAGGCAAGGTTCACATCTCTTCATATATTTATGCAAGAAAATTCTGAAGTCTCATGATCAGTTCTTGATACTTTCACTCTCTGTGAACAGAAGCATTATCCATCTTGTAGTCCCACTGATTTCAGGAGGCATCTTCTGGGAGAAGACTGTGCTTCTGTGTAGCAAAGCTTATTAACTTTGTTTGTGCATTTACTGAAGGGAATTACATACATTTTTACTCACGAAAACCAGCATTTCCTACCCTTACCAGAGAAGCTTGTTAGTTCTTTTTCTTTAATGTTAGTATTAAAATAGCAAGTCCTCAGTAGAAGATCTTAGTAACACAGTAGACAGTTTTAACCATTGGCCAATTCCATATACGATTGTTTTTTCACATTGTACTCCGAAAGGATGATTGTAAATTGGGATGTTTGAAAAAGCAATTTTTATCCACAAGTGGAAGAAATGTAGACCTCACCCAAAGGATAGATGCCATGATTATTGTTTTACTGCATACAGGCTTTTTAGGAGGAAACATGGGCAAAATGTATTTTCTTCTTCAAGTATTAAGTATTGTGCCCTATATTTTTAAAGGATTGTTAACTGTGCTAAGGAGCATAAGTTTGCGGTTTTCTAAAAGAATTTTGAAATTTCTACCATGTCATAGTTTGCTTTAGTTCCTTTCTCTTATTTTTGTATTTAAAAATGCAGAAAAACAAAAGACATGCCAACTAGAGGAAGAGATGTGTTCAGACCTGTAACATTGCAGGTTCAGGAAAACTTCAGAGCTGAAACTGGTAGGATCTGGTTACATTTCATCAGAGAGGATAAATTTATGCCTGTAAGCCATAACCTTTGGTCAGTCTGTTTCTTCCCATTGGTTAAGAGATACACTTGTGCTACTCATCTGTCATACAGTCACATTGAATAAAATTCTCTTTGTTTTTGTTTCATTTACTAGCTGCTTACATCTTCATCAAAGACAGGGGCTATCCAAATTGTCTGTGTGCCTATCTATGGAAGACAAACTTTTAAAAATTATGTCCACATGCAAAGGATGATTGCTGGGGCTGCTGTAAAAACTGAAAAGTGGAATAGCTGTTACTCCCATAGCACTGAATTGAGAAATCATTCTGTTATTATTAACACCATGTCTGTGTAGCCACAATGTAGAGCTCTGGGGCTACATTTTTACCAGTAAATAAAATGGATCAGGACTTTCCTCTGGCTCTGTGACCTATGGCATGAGGATGCTCATGAACAGACAGCTGAACTCTTACTTTTCAAAACTGTGTGGTTGCCTCTAAACAGGCTGCTATTTCTTGTGTTAGCTAAGACCTGAAAACTGTGTCCAGGCATTGTCTGGAAGAGTATTACTTTGGATCAAATCAGTGCCAAGAAGTGTGCTAGTAATTTAACGTCATGACCTAGACTTTTTAGTGTGCTTTTATAGAAGTAGTAAAAAATGCCAGGTGCTGTACAGAACCAGAAACCAGCAAAATGCCAGTCAGACCTTGATATAAGTAGCAATACTGAGAGGACAGTTACACATAAACCTGGATTCTGCAAAGATGTACACAATTTTCTTTCTTGCATTGCAGAATGGAATAAAAAGGCACTAAAACTTGGGAACAGATGTATGCTTTTACTGTTACTCTTAAAAGTCTGGAAGGAGGAATTTACTTTCTGTCATTCAAAAATGTTCCTTCTCTCAAATGAAGGTAGTATATGAACAATATACTACAAGTTTGTCATGAAAATCCATCTTCACAAAACCAAAACAATATGAAGCATTCTCTTCTCCCCAGATTATGAAGGTTTCAAATTTCAACCTGAAGGAATAGTTCTGTTTCCCACCCAAACATAATTTTTGGAGAATTCCTGGAAACCTGACACCTGAACACTGCTCTTTATGGGAGCTTTTCTGAGTTTCCATACCAGTCTACACCTGAGGGTACTCTGAAATACATGGCTGATCATAGCTGGAACCACGAAGCTATACATACGTGTCTTGTATTCCTTCATAGTAGAGGACACTTGCATATTACATCTCACTTCTGGTTTTAACACATAATCACTGTACTGAATTCTGGTGGTGTGTTCATGTCCAGCTGCTTTTTTGGTGAAGGAACTAAAGTTCAGGTTTTTATTTCACCTGATCAGGAAACCTCTGGATCCCATCCTCATTTTATAGTGAGGGCAAATCTGGGCACAAGCAGATAGTGATGGGGAGACACCCAAGAAGAGTCAAGTGCCTCAATTTGTTGTGAAATCATGTGAACCTTAGGTGGCTTGAGGACAAAATCCCTCTAGATTTTGACTACAAATGAATGCAGCCAAGAGAAGGACTCAGTAACTTGGCTACAATTTTCTTGTATTGCTGGATAAGCTGATCTAGACACAGAGATATTGGTGTTGACTACCTGAACTAATTCTACCACAAAGACATCCTCTTCAGATTTAATTTCAGGAAGTGATTGCAATGAAAAAAATCTGGGTGCTGGGCTTCTGAAGGGAAAAAAAAAAAAGGTGCTGGGCTTCTGAAGTTACATTAGAAAAATAGAGGATTTGCTACTGAAATTATTCATTCCAGTCCTCCCCTGGTCAGAGGGATCCTATTACTAGCTGATAATACTTACCAAAGGTGACATTAAAACTTCCTTATATTGTCAGATGTGTGGTCTGCTACCCTAACCAAAGGCGATCTGATGTTAACAGCACAGCTATGCTTCTGAGCAGTGCTTAAAAAAATGCAGGGTGCAGCTGGTATTGAATAAGGCTCTCCCACATTTCTGCATAACACAGGCTGCAGCCACAGATGAAGCCACTAGAAAACCTCAGCACAGGCAAGACACACAAGACTGTATAGCCAATGATAACAGGAAAGTTTAACACTAGATCAACACAAGTATAATTAGCTGTTTCAAGTGGAGACATTATTCTTCATTTCCTGCCCTCAGCTTGTTTCTCTGAACTGTTAAACAATAGCTTTATTTCATGCAGAAAGGGTTGGGTTTCAGAGGCTGGTGAAATGGCTCCCCTGTGGGACTGGATCCAAAGGCAGACGGATTCACTGGGAGTGTCACTGGGTTGCTTCAGGTGGGCAAAGACAGCTTGACAGACACAGAAATTGTGGGGAGAGGTAGCTGATTTGACAAACAAAAAGCAAGAATTTTAATCCAGCTGATTTCAGTCCTTTTGACTCAGGTAGGCTTTATACCCACCATACTAAAACACAATCAAGAGATCCCCTTCTTTTTCTTCTGTTGAACTTTTAACACGAGGAGGGATTTTTGCTTTCTTTTCCCTCTTAGTTTCTGTGCACAACTCTTCCCTTTTCTTCTTATTCTGCCAGTCTCCTTCATCCATTTCCCAGCTTTCAGTCATGCTCTTTCAATCATATTTTTTTCTCTCAGTGTTGTCTCTGCTGCCTACGAGTAACTTCCAGATGCATTGCATTTTCTTTCCATGGACCCAGACTTCTCCAAGTTCCAGGTAGGATTTGCCCTCAGCAAAAATCACTAGCCTATGGAGGGAGGCTGGCCACCATATGAGTCAAATTCCTGGGTTATAGGTAATGAGAAGCAGCTAGATCCAGGGAAAAGCTGCCTTCTTGCTTTTGGTGATAGCAGGTTTTAGCAACATCTGAACTCCGTACTCCATAGTGAGTCTAATGTGAATGCTGTCTTCCACCAACTCCATACACATCCTGCAAATTCAGTAGGGCCTGGCATCATCCTGTGGGGCAAAAAGGAGCATTTAGAAATTTCCAGTTGAAAAATGTATGGAGTGATACAAATCATTAAATCTTTTGTATATTGCATGTGCAGACCATAGTTATGTGCCTGACATAGTAAACTTTTGGTGACTTTTCCAAACTTTTTACCATTTTTAATGCCAGACTGCAAAAAATACAGACTGCATGTTCCAAAAACGAGTTTTCTGCCTGCATACATGCTATTGCTGAGACCATTTCTATCTATCTGCATATGCAAACGACACAGCATGTAGAAGGGATTGCACATAATTGGAAGATGTGATGTGAAAAATTACTTTTTCCACTGCCACTCTATGCCTTTATTATTTCTTGAATCTCTTCTTAAAAAAAAAAACAAAACCAAACCAAACCAAAGAAAAAAAACAACACACAGAGAAACAAACATGTACGTGGTGCATCAGAACCTGGAAATCTTCCAAACCACAGTCTAACAATGGGCAGAACTATCAGATAAGATTCAACAGAAAACCTACGATGTGATGATGGGCTGATTTTAGAGACAAGACACAAGACAGGTACTTCTGGTAGGATTCCTAGATAACACATTCAATTCCTGCTTCTGCTACAGGATTCTAATGTTACTTTAAATAAATAATTTATGATTTCTGCTCCTTGGTTTCCCTATTCTGAAAAATAAAAAAACCCTACGAACTTTTTTCTCCCACAATGAACCTTACATTTAACAAGGGTCTATTGTCTCATAAATAAAATTAAGTTAATACATTTAGATAGCATATATGCAGCAATGAAGCATTTTTCTGCAAAGTGGTTTTGGTTGTATAAAGCTATGAGTCATTCCTTTCTTTTATCAGACATTTTTACTTGGCTTAGACAAAGAACACAAAAGGCAAAAATAAAGGTTGCATGGGTGATGTGAACTGGGATAGTTAGGATAGAAAGATTTGGAATAAGCTGTGGAAGATACATTAATGCTTGGGAGTGTGTATGAAGACTTTCTCTTCAATCTCTAATCTTTCAGTAACTTTAAACTGGCTGCATTAGGTCTTCTTCAGCTGTATCACTCTAAGCAACAGATGTCGATCCTGTGAAACTTTCAAGTGAAAACATTCTGTGATTCATAGAAAATTTATGATTAAAGATGGTATAAAGATGAGAAACCACCCACCACCATTATGAGCCACTATGAACATGTGTGCAAAGTTACTGCAAAAGTCACTGTTCTACTCCCAGAAAAAGGAGAAAATGTTCCCTTTGGTTGAATAAAATGTGTAAATTAAGTAAAGATGGTCCTCTCCTACTGTTTGAGTCTTTCATATCAGTTTACAAGCAGTAAAATCATAAAAGCTCAGCAATAAGTGCAACATTACTTCTATTCTCTGTCAATTTCAAGAAATCAGAGTATATAATTTGTAGAGTAACCCTTTGAATTCCCATCTGAACATTAAAAAAGAAATGTGGTATCACTTCATGTACCTGTCTGTGACTTTTCAGACTGTAAACAACTCTCAGTGCATAGTTTGATTTGTCTGTCTGAAACCATGAGGCAGACATTTGTATTAACAAAAGGTTTGTTTAGAACGGCTGTTTTTTTTTTCTAATGAATGCTACAATTCTCCCTCCTCCTGAGGGCATATAGAGAAGGCAGCTGATATGCTAGAATTTTCACAGTGTTGCTACTTTGTTCTCCATTCAGAAAGAATGAAATGCCGTGTGAGTTAAGTAACTATGTCAAACTGAAGAACAAAATTCTGAGTATTCATTTCACAGCACAAGAAAATTTAAAAAGACATACTGTAAGTTAAGAAAACAGACTTGAAATGTATCTATCTTGCAAATTTTATCTTAATCTAGTGCTGGCCTTCCATCTCAGGATTCCAGAGGCAGCATGGGCTGCCTATCTTTACTGTAGGTCTCCCATACACCACAGGTGTGTTTCTGGGCTGGAAACAGTGCAGGTCTGCGGAAGAGGAAGAGGAGGTGGGCAGGATCTCCAAGTGGGCAGATGACAGCCCTGGTAGCCAGCAGAGCCAGGGAGGCAGGAGAGGTAGAGACAAAACCATAGACAGAGATCAGGGAAAGCATGGTACTGGTGGGGCAGTCCAAAGCAGACAGTGAACGGCACCTTGGGGATGGCAACAGGCTGATGCTGGGTGGGCAGATCATGGTCTCTCGGAGGGGCAGCCCAGGGCAGGAGCTAGGATTTGGCCCTGACTGGGGAGAGGCTAGAGGCTTTATATGTCCCTGTACACTGAGAGGCCTCAGGACAGGACAGGACAGGCTGGCCGCAGTCCAGCTGTGCTGAGCTTGGTCCAGCTGTGCTGCAGTTGTCCAGTGCTTGAGTGACTGTCACCTCCCTTGGTTCAGCTCAGCTCAGGGAGGGCTACCTTCCCCCGCTGTCATTGTCCCTGTATCACAAATACTGCCAGAACTGAGTCCACTCTTGGGCCAGCAGCATTCCTGAGAGCAGCACAGGAATTGCCTTGGGAGGATGAGGAGACACCCCAATGTAAAAGAAAATGGAGGAGGAAAGCAGAGCAGTAGCATGGCCAGAAGGAGACCCTGCCAGGCACCACTGGGAAGGAGTGAGAGGACACAAAGGGATATGCATGGTCCTTCTCTTTCTGGCCCGGAAGAATGGGCACTGCCACAGAGAGAAGGAGCCCCATGGGGTCAATCAGATCAGGTGTCTGAGAGCTGCAGCATCTACTGCAGGCAGTGGGAGTGCAGAGAAGGTTTTTCTGGCTTTATTTCTCACTATCTTACTCCCTTGTTAGATTGGCAAAAAGTTAAATAACTGTTTCCCAAGTCAAGTCTGTTTTACTTCTGACAATAATTGCTGAGTGATCTCCATGTCCTTATTTTCATCCAGGTTCTTTTTAATTAATTTAATTTCTCTCCAATCCTGTTGAGGCAGAAGGGTGAGAGAATGGCTTGGTGTGCATTTGGCAGTCACCACACCTGGGGAGGAGCAATGGCTCCTGCTCACTTCTCATCCTTCCTTGTATGGACGCATCAGGCAGAAGCTCATTTGGCAGTCTCTGTGGAGAGAACCATGATGGCTTTCCAGGTTCCTGAGGAAGGGGACCTGGGACTGGTCATACAGTTCCGGCTTCCAGACAGCACAGCTGCCCAACTTCCCCTGCACGACAGCTGCATTTCAGGACTGCGAGCTGCACAGTTGCTTCAGCGCAGCAAGTTTCAGAGAGCAAATGAGGTTTGATATCCCCATGGAACAGAGAAGTTGGAGGCCCCAGTGTCTATTCTGTCTGTACTATGACAGACAGTAGGAATAGTACATAAATGCCTCTATGGGCATCACATCTCCTTCTTGCTGGGGGATGGCGTGGGCCCATCTCCTCCAAAATCCCTGCCTCTCCCTTTAAAGGAGAATGGCATGGAAGTGAGCTGAAAGATGGTAGGATGACAGAATCATAGTCAGAGCTTTGGTTTCACTAGCAGCTCTTTTAGCTTGAGGTAGATGAGGCTGTGCTAAACACCCTCACTTTCTTGTGGTTAGAGCAGACCCTGACACAAAGAAAAGGCCAAGCAGGAGGAGGAGGTGAACAGGATCCTTTAGTAAGCAGAAAAGAGGAGGGAGGTCTGGCAGAAGGGAAAAGGAGCAAAAAAGCTTTTGTAAGTCCCATTGGATCTCTGGGTGACTGCTAATTCATTTATTTTCTGAAATAAATGGAAATTATTTTCTGCCCCTGAAGTTAGCCATCCACAGAATATATATCTAGTTTGAATTAGTTATCTTTTCAGTCAGTGCTGAAAGACAGACACATTCAAATGCAAAGTAGCAAACTGTTCATAATAGGGTAGGAACATTCACTTATTGTGTGGTGTGATAATAAACAAGGGTGAAAACCAGACGAGCTCTTTATTCTTCTAATTTTCTTGTAACAAGCTTGCTGTAGCAATCTTGGGGTTCATACATTTAATATTCTTATAAAGATCATCCTGGACTTGATGGGACAAGGCCCTTCAGACTATGCTTTTTTAAATTCTATTTGGTATGATACTTTTTAAATGGCAGTTGATGTTATGCCCTTGAATGAAAAGAAAACCAAAATACAGATCTTGCCTGGAACAGATATTAGGAATGCTAAAATGTTGTAAGACCTTGGCAGGGTGCTACATTACAGGAAGAAGATTATCTCTGAGGCAAGGAATTATCATGATACTCTCTTCTGTTCTACTGATGAGGTTCTTAAGTGAGAGACTGGTCAAGCACATTTTTATTCTGTTTACTAACATCTTGTAATATTTCTGTATGTTTTTTAGATATAGCTGCATTGTGAAAATGCAGTTGTTGATTAGTTAAGAGAATGGATCTTTCATTTTTTTATAATTGGATACTCTAGAAGGATTTTCTCAGGTATTCTTGTCAGGCATTTTTGAGATAGTGCAGAATTTGCTTGATCATGTTCCAACACGGTTGCTAAAAGAATGCCTGCCTATTCTCGGTCATGCTATCCCTCAGTTGTGAACTTCTCTCTTCAGTCTGGGATGGTTCCAAAATAATTTAAACTGGGCTACAATCGTTCTTTTGTTAGAGAAGATGTCTTCAACTATGGATGTTTTGTTTAATAGACAACCAGTTCATAATTTACACATTTCAGTTAGCAGGATGGAAAAAGAAGTTTAAAGTTCATTCTAGATTTTATATACATTATAGTACACATCTGGCAGAGATAGACTTTCTGATTGTCCATTGGTTGTTAATAGTGTAACATTTTTCATGGAGCGCTATTCTTTTTGGTAATTTACTTTTTTTGACAGCAATTTGGCAAATAACTGAAATACCTAATTACTGTTAAGCATAGAATTTTGGTAATAGATATTGTGCTTGCCCTGTATGTAAAGCAAAACAATATTAGTGTCTTCTTACTGCAAGGTTCGTAGTAACTCTGAATGAAAAATGAAGTCTTAGCAATTCAGTTGTAATAAATTATCAACGTAGTTGCCAGGAAATGAGTAACTAAAAAATGTAGGTGAAACGTTCCAACAGAAAACCTTAATACATCTAATAAGTCTGATCCATTTTGCATGAAAATCAGTGACACTGAGATTCACAAACATTGAACACTGCCAGGAATGGAGCATTCACAGCTTCCCTGGGCAATCCATTCCAGTGCCTCACCACCCTCTCAGTAAAGAACTTCTTGCTTATTTCTAACCTAAGCTTCCTCTGTTGAAGTTTGAACCTGCTACCCTTTGTCATACCAGTACAGTCTCTAATGAAAAGTCCTTCTTCCTCATCTTTATAGGTCCCCTTCAGATATGAAAAATGCATTGACACTTTGATTGTGAGACTAGATACAATAGCAGGCCAGAATTTTCTCCCAAACATCACCCCATAAACTGTGTGTTGACCAGAAATCTCACCACAGCTTATAAAGAGTCAGCTTATGAAACACAAAGTACATCAAGTTGCTCAACTCCACACCTCTGCAGGCAAAATGTCCAATTAGACTGCATAATATAAGATGTGGAGCTGCAGCAACCTGGACAGAAGGCTCACACCAGCAGATGAGTCATACTTTGGAAATGCCCATTTTTTTCCATTCTTTCATGAAGAGGCAAAGTTCCCTAATGGAGCATAGACTTTTTCTTTTAGGTATTAAAATACTATGGGATTAGTCTTGAAGGCCTTCTCTGGTTATGAACTCTAAATGAAATAACTGGGGTCTATGAAGGCCAACCTGTTGAACACCAGTGTCAAAGCTAGGGTTATATTTAGTATCTTTGCTTGGTAAGGTACAGTGGTCTGCAAGCTTTTTATAGTTTCTTGACCAGTGGCACAGGTTTGCAAGGTCTCACCTTTTTTTTCTTTTCTTTTTTTTTTTTTTTTTTTTATGCGGTTATGGTAAACTTTGGTAGTTTTTCTCTTTGTTGTGAGTTATATAATATGTGCATATACTAGAATTCACCTGAAAAAAAAGCTTTTCTAGTCCTCGGGGTAACTTATAAAATAGGAATAGCATATAAGTACTGAAGTTGTGATTTTTAATTTTTCTGAAGAGTTGTGGAGCCTGAATTATTATAGCCCTATCACAGTTCGAATCATCTGAGAAATGCTCCTATTCTTAAGATAAATACATATTTTCATGGCATCATAGAATCATAGAATATTTAGGGTTGGAAAGGACCTTAAGGTAACCTAGTTCCAACCCCCCTGACATGGGCAGGGACACCTCATACTAAACCATGCCACCCAAGGCTCTGTTCAACCTGGCCTTGAACACCGCCAGGGATGGAGCATTCACAACTTCCCTG
>JANRGW010011399.1:0-36902 GCA_024733675.1 Psilopsiagon aymara | reverse complement strand
GGTGTCTGCACCTTTTTAGAGGGGAAATTGAGAGGGGAAAGGGGGGCGGGAATAAAAAGAGTCAGGATGCCAGAGTGGAGATGGGGTACCTCCCTGTTCCTGTGTGAGAGGAGCTTTAGGTGTCTGGTGCAGCTATTAAA
Source organism: Psilopsiagon aymara (assembly GCA_024733675.1). Taxonomy (NCBI): domain Eukaryota; kingdom Metazoa; phylum Chordata; class Aves; order Psittaciformes; family Psittacidae; genus Psilopsiagon; species Psilopsiagon aymara. The sequence continues at coordinate 36,762 of JANRGW010011399.1, read as the reverse complement.
CGTGCAATGTGTCAAGTAGCTTGTTTTACTTGCTACAGAGCTCATTTGTAACCCATTGTATAAGCTGTGTATTTACAAATGTAACACAACTATAACTTTTCATTATAATACCAAGGTTATTGCATGGTTCTGGGGAACTATATGCTTTTCCATTCTTTAATCAGGACTGCAGTTTTGATTCCAGTTAAGAGCAGCTAAAATACAATTGGTCTAATGTTACATAATGTATGGAACATGAATAATTTTTTCTGTTGGGTGGATAAAACCACTATTGGTTAGAAACTGATTTTTCTCATGCAGCTAATTTTTCTCTTATTTATGCCTTGAGGACTAACTTCTGGTTTTCTAGCTGTTAATGCACTGTTGACCTTAATAATGGTGCCTTATGCAAGTGACCTTCTCTTGCAGGGGGTCTTATACAGGGGTATGGGTGATGCATGCTTTATTAAGGCTCTCTTTTCACCTGGCATTGTACTGTATCAAATGTATCATATGAGGGGAAAAAAAGGTTACTTCCAGGGTCCTCCTTCACAAAGACAAATATAGAGAAAAGTCATTCATGTCAATACAGTATCTGTTTAACTTAGACAATTTGACTGTGTTACAGTATAATGCATATGCCAATTGAATACCTGACCAGTTCTGCCACCTTGAGACTTTTTTTATATTGACCTTGCACAACAACTGTGTATATACACACCCCAACTGTACTTAATATGTCAAGTTTTCATACATATTAAAGATACAGAAGTATTAAAAGATGTATTTGCTTAAAAGGCACAAGGTTCACATCTATATATCTAGCTATCTGTTGGTCATACAGAAAGAAACTATATTACTTTTTTTAAAAAAGTGGGCAGAAAAATAATTGTGTATGTATATTTGTGTGTACAGTCTGTGTATGTGTGTATATATATAGATAATATATAAATATTTTTTGAAAGAGGAAAAAAATTAGAACATAGCTGGAAAATGCCACAGCCCATCAAAATATTCCCTCTGCCCCCCGCAATATGGTCATTAAGGAGACAAAGAAGTGAAAGATACAGTTAATTAAAATCTAGCATTTTTAGAGGCTTTGCCTTTAGCTTAATTGTATGCTAAAGGCTTTGTTGGCATTCGGTCCTTCTCAGACTGCTGACTGTGTTTTGTAGTTATTAGGTTGTCTGGAATAGCGTATCTGTGGCCATTTAAGAATGATATGAACCGAATATTGGCATGCTAAAAGAGTATTAGCTGTGTGCAGATGAAGTACACTTGGGTTTTGGCCTTCCAGCATACTGGAGGAGCTGTGAGTGAGCTAGTTGTGGTGGTTGAGCTCTAATTTTACATAGTTCAGCTAAAATAAAAACTCTTTTTTCCTAGAGTAGAAATTGTCTGTCCAAAAGCAGTATTTTCTTTTTTTTTAAACCAGCTCACTACAGTTGATGCAATGAAACATGTGACCTGTTTCTTTTTCTATTTATTATTGGTCTTGCTTGCTATGCTAATATTTTGGTATATCTTCCTGGAAATGTATGTAGGTAAGTGGTTTAAAAAAAAAAAGTATATGCAAGTGATCTGGTTCTAAGGAACACACAGGCTTAAATCATTCTCATTTCATTTTTGGTTTAAATTGCCTGAAAATGCACCTTTTTTTTCTTCTTTTTTTTTTTTTTTCTTTTTTTTCTTCCCCAAACCAAACAAAATTTTCCAGAAAATGGATTTCTATTTAAGGTTGGGTTTTGTTGTGTTTTTAACTCCTTGTTTGCATTGTCCGTGGCTTAGCCATAGTTTTTATAAACAAGAAAGTAAACAAAAGCAAAAACAAAAAACAACCAACCCCAAACAACAACAAAAGAAATTAAACTTGCACTGGCTTGTCTCAATTGTGAAATACCATCGGAGTTGTGTGGATGGGGTGGGGCTGTGTGCCATATGTCAAATGCCTGTAATTTTCTCAATAAGCAAGTACATTTTGTTCAGGTGATAACTGAGCCTCAATCAAGCTGAAAAATAAAAAAAAAAAAAAAAATTTTTTGCTTGAAATTTAAGAAGAAAATGTTTCTATTAGTGAAATTTCTTTTTTTGTTTTTGAAGCACCCTGTTATCTAAAGAATCTCTTTGTAAGATTTTTGTAAAAATTTTGTTTTACAAGATTTTATTTGAAATTGTTTTTTGCAAGATTGTTATATTTCTGTATGAATGTATTTTTTATTGGAATAACATAAAAAGAAATTCTTATCAGCATCACGTGTCTGGTTTCATCTTTCTCTCCTCTGAAGTCCTACACATCAAAGGATGTCAAGTATTATATCGACACTTCGCCTTGAGTAACCTGATTGCAGGTACAAACACCTTTGAATCAGGTTGATATGTGGAAGACAAGCCCTGATGAGAAAATAATATTGTCAGTAGAAACTAGAAGTTCTTCCATATCTGAAAGACTGTTGCTGACTTAGTTTTTGCCTCAGTGGGATAAAGTTAATGCAATTGTTACTGCGAGACTGCACCTTTAGTCCAAATAATTTGTTCTGGAGAGGTGAATGCACGTAGGACAAGTTCTGCATGTGGGAAAGGAGAGTCAGTGGGCATTAGAAGTGAAAGAAAAAGAGAAAGGCAATGACTGGGCTGGAGCCACCTGTCCTTAACTTTTACTGCAGAGTGTGAGCCTTTGAACTGCCCAGTCATTGGGGAAGCAAGTCTGAAACCTTGAAGGCTCAGTCGTGGGAAGGAATTCATGAGATCTGCCTGGCTCAGATGCAGAGATCTGAGTCAGCTGTAAGGCTGACCTGACCCACATGCTGGTGGTGACCTTCAACCAGACAAACACAAGCCTCTGTGAACTGCGTTTTTTTCAGAGCAATGGCTCTTCAAAGCATGCCTGGTGCATATGCTGGCTTGGGACACATGCAGAACTTGTTTCGAGTTGCCTTGTGGCTTTTGCTTCACTACTGCTGGTGTTAAAAATCCCTCAAGCATTGGGTAAAACTACTGGCATAAAAGGCAAAGTAATATACTGAGAAACTGACTTTTATCATGTGAATTCAGTTCACCGTAACTGAAGGTTTCATAGGTTTAGATGAGAAATGGTTTAAAATTGATGCGGAAAATAACTGAATCAATAAATGTGGATTGAGGCAAAAGTGGTGTGGAGGAGAGACCCTTGCCATTATTCTCAGTTAGACGTGCAGCTGGCTAGTGAGTAGACAATATGCTTCCTTATAGGCAGTTAAAAATGGCAACTTAAGCAAAATCTGACCTGCAACAAGAGGGATATAGTAAGTTTTACCACTGGTACAGTATCTCACACAGTGAAACACCAATGTGTCCTGGGAAACTTAATTACAGTTGCAATTGCAGTAGAGAAGACTACCAGGGTTTAGGGATTCTGACATTTTGCCTCCTCATCTGCACATAACATAGAAACGGAAATATTTTTAAAGAACTGAGTTTGACCTTGGAGGTTCTCCACCCAAAATGTTCAATGGGTGTGTAACACAGAACAAGGTTTGGAAAATTTTTTGCCTGTTTATTGGGTGTGTGTCATCTAGGGCTGTGTCTTACCATGCCTTCTAAAAGAAAAAAAGGCCTTATAACTCCATTATTAAGACTGTTATTCATATCCCACCCTCTTTCATTTCTGAGAGACTGTACTGAAAAAACAGCAGTGTCCAGGAAAAGAACCGAACGAGTGACAGAGCTATTGGGCAACAAGGAAACTACAAAGCAGAGAGCAATAGCCATTTAAGGGGTAGTGCATTTCAGCATGCACATCCACTGCAGGCTTGCTTAATTCCAGATTTTGAAATGCCGAGCAGATGGGAAGGAATGTGAATTTGAGGGTGAAGAAGTCGGGTGGCTTAGGTATGGACCTGGATTGGTAGGCTCAGCAAGTTCCAACAGCTTCAACAGAGGTTAACAAGGTGAAAGTGAGGACAGAGCCTGGGAGCCAACACATTAGTTTTTTGTTGCAGAGGTTAGATACGCCATGATTGTGCACTTAGGCACACATACGTGCATGCATGGGTCAGGATGAGACACTTAAAATCCCCAAACAGAACTTGCTTGGCTCTGGAGTTTGGGTTTTTTTGTCTCTTGGGTGTGAAAAATCCTGGCATACAAGTGGTCAGTGCAAGTAGGACACATCACAGTTGACCAACTTATTTGAACAACTGTGTATTATAAATACAGCATGACTTTGAAGTTCACAATAGACAAGTGATTGTCATTTTTTTTAATTGGATGTTCATATTGTGTAGAAGTCACTGTCTCACCTTTAAACCATACTATGATCTGTTGCAAACGGAATCTAGAATTGTTGTGCCTGTTAAAGCATGTTGAAGACAAGCTTATTTTGTTCTTTCCTCTTTGGGTGTCATTGATAGTACCTTTGCCTTTCTGTCCATCTTTTACCTTTTCTTCTACATTCTTCTCAAGTACTTGAGTGTTTGCTCTTTAATTGCTGTGAAAGCTCCGAGGAATCAAAACAGCCTCTCTAAATCACACAAATAGCAGCAGCAAAATTGCAGACAAGGAGAAAGAAAAACACTATGGTGATTGTTTCGAAAAGTAGCTGAATGTTATTTTATGCAGCACCAAAGGAGTACATGATCTTACATATTCACACAACAGGGAGAGACAACAATTAATAAGAGGAAAAATTTGTGGTCCATCCATTGGAAGTCTCCTTAGCCTTGTCTGGAGAGAGGAGTTAAGGTAGGCTGGAACAGTAAGGGAAGCTCTAACTGCACAAGAATAGGGGGAGGGGAAGACGCGGATGAAGGTTTCTCATCTGCCTTTTAAAGGATCAAAGGATACATATTTCCTCTTTGTTCCTCCATTTTTCAAAAATTCCATGGAGACAAAATGGCTTAGATAGGAAATCTCTACAAGACTTCTTTCTCAAGCTTTTCCAGCTTTACTTCCTCAGGTAATGCTGGTTTATAGAGTACTCAATAAACTAATACTCCATTTCTTTATTTCTGGTGACAAGAGGTTACTGAGCAGCTCATACCCCCACAGAAGTCTGCCTGATTCTGCTTCATCCCATGGGATTTTGTAGCCAAAAGGCATTAACAGGTACTTCTGAAATAAAGCCTCTGACATGGCAAGAAACTGCTGAGATTATACAGTCCAAGGCAATAGTATCTTTATTTTTTTCCCCTTTAGCTCTTACCTCTACACTGGCTGTTTCATCCCTTATTCATGGTCCCTAGATATATGGCATTTATTTTTGATCAAACCTGTAGCAATACTGTCTCATAACCATTTGAGCTCTTACATATAAGGGAGAATGAGCAGATAGAGTATTGCTTTTGCACATAGGTCTGCTGAGATATAATCAGTCTTGGATTCATTGGAGCTACCCTGGGAAATAAGGGTTTCAGGTTCATGCATTAATATTGTGAGGCCTTGGTCAAAAGCTCATTTAAGTAAAGGAGAAATTCCTCACTGAATTCAACTTGCTCTGACACATGCATTTTTTTCACAGAGCTAAACCTGAGGAGGAACTACATTTGAAATCCATTCAGAACCAAATTTTCATTCAGTGACATTTCTGACTATATTTTGTCCATTTCCCATTAAACATTTGATAGCTGGAGTTTGCAAGTGCAAGCACTGCAAAACTGATATTTTTTTTTAACAGAAATGTAATTTTTTCCCCAAAATTTATTTTTGATTGCAGGCTGACAGTAAAGCATGTAATTTGTTCTGCAGTTTCAGTTACACAACAGCTACATAATAATTTTGTAAGTTATAGCAGTGACTATATCGAAATGTAATGTTTTCTATCTAAACGCTTCACAAATTATTAGTTGCAAAATTATTAACTGAAGAAATTAACTGGATTTGTAGGGTACCATAGCAACAAAGGTGGCCTATGGCTTTAAAAGAAGAGCTGCATCAGATACAAGCTAGCATATTTTGTTAAAATAAAGAGAAATTATTCAGAATTTGCAACTGAGGCTACAGATTGTTCGTATTTTTGAAATATAGGTTTATAATTTGTCACAGGAAAAATAACTCCATAAAGCAAAACCTCTAAGGTGTTTTAAGATGATCTATTATGCGGAGGTGTCTAGTGCAGCCATTTTGGATTGGTGTCATGATAGGAAACAGATGGTATATGTGTTTCTGTTTAACATTTAAGGGGGTATAGAAAGCAATCGGGAGGTGATGTATTTTGTTAATGGGTGAGTAAAGCCTCATATGTACACTTAAAATAGAATGTAAAATATAAGCAACATTTTTTCAGCACAAATGAGGCAATGCAACAACATGCTTAAGTAGATTTATTTGACTTGTTTCACTTTAAATAATTTTAATGAGAAATTCTCTAAATGTTTTTGAGCAGCAATAGAAAGTAATCTGGTAACCACATGTCTTGATGTAAGCCAAGCTGTTCTTTAGCAGCACTTTCTTTCAATACAATATAAATTTAGCTGGAATTAGCATTGCAGAATATTAGTCCCTCAGTGCCTCAGTTGCTAAACCTCCATATTCTTTTTATTGCCTCTGTGAATTTCAAAAGCTGGGTGTGTGGTCAGTTCTGGACAAAGGCAAATGATCTAATGCGGCTGAGAAAGGCAATGTATTTGCTGAATTCTGTAACGTAACAAACACCACTGTAATAATTCAGGGAAGCAGCAGATCTGCACTGGACACAATAATATATTTTTCCTGTAATGAGCTACCTTTTGGATTTCATACTGAATATATAAAAAATCTAATTATGCATGCAAGGCTATATTTTTCTGAATTTTATCTACTGCATCTTACCGTATGTTGTTTCATTTATAAGATTTAGCTTTGAACATGCCGTGATAGTCAAAGACTATTGTTCATTTCTGAGCTTAGCTATGCAAGTTACTCAGTCTTCTGGGTTTTCTTTTATTTGTTTTTGCTAACTATGAAAAGGACACTGAGGGCAACTGGATTTTAATAAATCGTCGCTGTAATTAATTGCTCATCAGAAGTAGAAGTAGTAGCAGAAATAGTCAGACATGCAGAGGAGGCTGAAATCTTACCATGGTGAACCTACAGGGAGAGAGACTCTTCCATCTAGGTCCTGCCTAGTTAGACCACAGCACGTTTGGAATTATCTGCATCCAAAGAGAAAGAAGTTTTTCAAACCATTCTGATGATCTCAGCATTTCTCCTTTTCTTGGTAAGGCAGATAATGCTGTTAATATTCCACCATAATTCCATTTTGTCCCATCTGCCTGTCACAGATGGGCTTATTCTGGACACCAGGATGAGAAATCACCTTGCAGAACACTACGTTTCAATACATTTTAGTGAGCATTTTTAGGTGAGACCTTGTCATTCCTATCCCTGTATTACATGATTAGGATATTTCCTATAATGTCATGATTTTATTTTCTGTTTCTAACAACCTTATTTTGGCAATAACTTTGGTATATTCTATGTGAAATTCTTTGGATGTACTGAGATTTCTTCTTAATTTGAAAAAAAAAAGTTAAGAATTAATCTTTAATCCTAGAGATAAAAAAGAGTAAATAAGAGATGTAATAATGTTATAGTATTAATGGGATTTGAGCCTCAGTAGGAAATAGATGCATTATTCATAAGGATAGTGTCCCAACAGCCCTTGTGGGGCTTTGGAGGTATTAGACTGGTCACTGGAGAGAGGGTTGCTCTAATGGTCAATAAACTAAACTAAAAATATCTCTAGAATTATAAAGCAAAAGCTAATCAAATCCTAAATATAAATATGATGATACAAATCCATCCCCTAGTTATCTCCAGAAACCACCCTGCCTCAAATGATTGTCAGTGACTTGTCCCTTATTATCTTTAATCAAGCAGAAGAGAGAGGCATTGAACGCCACAGTGGATCTGTCTAACAAGGCACTGCAGGTGAAATCTATAGTGCTGTGCTTCCTGCTGTATGAGTGCTGCTGACCAGCCTCTGGTCCACTGGCGAAGGAAAAGGCAGAAAAGAAACAAAGAGATGCAGTGTTTACACAGTGCCTGTGAAGTCCTCTGGAGCTTCTTCTAATTTCCATCCCCAGAGTCCAGACCACAGATGATTCACAGGGCAAAACCAGCCTGGGTGCCTGTAGGTAAAAATTATGTGGTAAGGCTCAACAAAGAAGCTGACTAAAGGAAATTTCTGCACTAACACAGATGGGATCTACTCAGACTCTGGTCTCTGTGTTCTGTGACAGGACATTATTTATCTTAGCTATAATGGACAACTTAAAAAAAAAAAAAAAAAAAAAAAAAAGAAAAAGAATAATGTGTATTCTTTCATTTACCCAAGCAGATTAAGCGCTATGGTTTGAATAGCAGCCTGAGAGGCTAAAACTGCTAGTCACCAAACAACTGGAACTGTATAATTCAATAGTAAGAAGCATCCTTTTCATTAGACGTTAAATATCTTGGGATAATGATGAGGTCATAAAAAACCTAATGCATTTGCCAGGAGAGAGAAGAAGATTCATGAAAGAATCAAGAGCTGTGGGATATGGCTGGTTTTGTCACAGAGGGTAGCGCCCAAAGTCTGCTCAGGCAAATATTTGTGTGTGCAGATAGTTTTATGTAAAGCAGATTTAAGCCTCGATTCTGAAATAAGGGCCATGCAAACAGCCTGCTGACCTTCACCTCCTGTCCCCTGCCCACGTGTCCCTTACCGGAAAGAGACAGTGCCCTCTTCATCCACCATATACTTTATTGTGCCCTTTCAATCCATGTAAGTATGAGCTTACATTCTAAGGCTAAAATTAAGTTCTTAACATGAAAGTATTAAAAAAAAAAAGAAACTATTGACTATAAGGAGCTCAAGAATCTCTATATTTTCTGTTACTATTTATATACATATGCACATGCATGCACAAATGGAAAAAGATTTTCTTGTCTAGGATTTTTATTTTCTATATGCTGTTACATTCCAATAAAAGTGTTCTTCAAGAGTCATTTGGGAGATTGATAATAATATATCATCCTTAAAGTAGGGTGCAAGATGAAACAGCTGAAAATACTAAACAGAATCAGTCTGCACTACTGAAACAGATGAAAAGAAAAACAAAACAAACAACCAAAACCAAAAAAACCCACCAGGAAACATTAAAGGCAAAAAATAAATCCAACTGTCAGAGTTCTTTTGAATTTAACACTTCGTGAGAATATAAGTGACCTAAGCATGTCAACATTGAAGTTGTTGATGGCTGTATTCAATGAGTTATAGATCCGAACTTCCACAAGTTAGGAACCAGCACTTAAAAAAAAATAAATTACTGAGTGAAAGATTACCTTAAATGTCTGAAAATTAAAATAATGGTAATATAAGACATTAAAAAAAAAAATAAAGTGTATTTTGGTTTGAGTAGGGTGCGTTCAGAACATGTTTTCATTATATTCTTTACAAGTGAAGTTAGAAACTTTTGCTGTAGAAAGGTAAGTAAGGAAATTAAAAAATAAAAAAGGCAATAGATACTCAAGGTCATCCTATAAAACGGTGTGAATTTGTCATGCTGAGGCAAATATATGCAAATAAAATCCTTTGCAAGAGTAAATCAGTAGAGTTTCCTTGATTTCATGGGCCAGAAGGTGTAAGCCATATCTTCCAGGCTGACAATGTCTGGAAAAATCTATTAAAAGCAAACCATCCCAAAATCTCTTTGGCTTGGTCCTTCTTCACCTAAAGCCCAGAGAAGGAGCTGAGTCTTAGAAGTGCCTAAGGAATGTCCTTAACTATTCCTGTGAGGGAAGTCCACACAAGCATTGCTCTGAACTGATTTATTTTTTTTCCTTTCTACTGTTCCACCTAACATTTTTATCTCATTATTCTTAGCAGTGGTAAGTAACTATGACAGGAAGACAGAGTGGAAAATTAAGGCTTGTTAAGACTATTATACACCAAAAGGATCATGTCATAAATGAGATTTGAATCTGCACAATTTGAGATATAATTAAGTAATCATGTTCAAGGTGGATGGGCTTGAGACAATAAAAGGCCACTGGAGGTTGTTCAGTTTCAAAGGGGTGGATCTTCTTATGCCATCTTAAGTTACGTGGATGCGATTTTGGCAGCAGTGAGGGACACTGTCTCCCTCCCAGCTGTTGAACGTGGGGGCTTTGGCCCCTCGGAAGGGAGGGCAGCTCTGATGATCCCATCATCCTTCAGGATTATTTTCCTGCCAAGCAAATGGTGTTTTCCCCTCTTGTTTTCCATGAACGTATCACCAGTGCATGTTTACCTCACACTTCATTCTACAGGAACCTCTGAAGAATAAGAGCAATAAGCACAGCACCCTGAGAAAGAGTTGCATGTGCTGAAAATTTCACTGTCAATTCACTTTTGAGGGAAGTGTGTTTAAAATCAGTCATCAATACTGTGAATAATGATCATATTCCAGTACTATGGACAGAACAAGGAAGTGTTAACAAAACTGCGTCAGGAAAACAGTGAAGCTTTTTCTTGTCTTTCAGATAACACAATGACTTTGATGTTGCTGCTTTCTCATTTTTTTCTTATGCTATCAGTATGGAAAGCTGGGCAGGACTTAGCTGAATCACCGCTCAGAAATCAGCCCAAAATATGAGTGAGTCAAACAGTGTACGGGATACAGTGACATGAGTGTTTAGTTTCAGTAGGGTTTGCCATGCAATTCTTGAGGGCATAATAGATGACTTTATTTTGCCCACAAGTAGCCACAATCATTATATGAATCATTTAGGAGAATAATATTCAAGCTATCATATCATAAAGCTGCAGAGTTTTCCACTGAAAACGGCAGCTTAGAAGAGCTAAAGAGCCATGCTAACAAAGATGGTACTTTGCTGGGATGTCTATTATTACACACACAAAGAGATTGAGCTGACATGGGGAGGGAGTGTTAGAGGAAGGAAAGTAAGAAAAGAAAAATCATAAAAAGTGACAAATAATATTTTAAAACATTATATTCTTCACTTCTAAATTCAAGATTTAAATGTGTACATGTTTTCTCTATCCTTCTTCCTCCATCTTCCTTTCTTAATTCCTCAGAAAGAAGTAGGAAAAATCTGTCCTCAGGGTTTTGCACTGCTACCTTTCACCTTTTCCAGTTTGCCACTTCTTCAAATGATGTCTGTTTATGATTTCAAGCTGTGCAACTACAAATATATTAGTCAAGACTTAATATCTTAGTTAGGCAAAACAATTCTGCTTTCAATAAAATCTTGGGAAGGGAGGAAATAATTGATGGGACAGGTCACAGACATATCCAGCAACAACAATAGATAAACACTATATTTAAAGTTCAATCAGTCCTAGTGTCTACATGGGGAAGTCCTTCTTTATGTTCCCTTTGTCATGGAAGAATGCTGTGGAAATGGGGGTCCTGTGGGACATGAAAGTGGAAGCACAGTGCGGAAAGTGGCTCCCCTCCTCATCATCAGTACAGGAAGACTGGGCTAGCTGTGTGCCTGCAAACAGCATTTGTCATGGTGGTCATGCTCCTACATGGGGAAAAACTTGCAGGAGCCCAATTCCTCATTGCTTCATCTGCATTTGCTTTCATAGCTATGGTGGGTGGACATTTCCCACCCTGGCAGATATATACATGCTTTTCCAGATGAACATTACTCTAACAGAGTATATCATCATCTTCATCACTATTGCATCAGTATTTCCTGGTAATTCTGTCAGTCCAACCTTCTTCACTGTGGATTCCTAATGACAGACCACATCTTATGAAAGAATTGAACAAAAGGCATATATTTGTTGTTAAGGCTTGGAAACAAAGAATGTCAAACAGTCAGACGTGCTAAGGAACAAGGGAATTAGATTAGCCTACCTGTGCCCCACTGTGCTGAATCTAGTCCAGGTTTCTAGAAATGCTGGTTCAGCAAAAGCAGGTTGCAAGGAATCTAACTGGAACAGCAGGAGGAACTAGATTTCAAAGTTCACTCTTGTCACAAGCTTTTTTCTTTAACTTGCTAGGTTTGAAATAGCTTGTATATACATTAAAGAACCCTTCTTCTACCCACTCTTATTGTAGTAGAGGGACCCATGACTCTCCTTAAGGCAGATATTTTGGGGAAAGCTTTGTGTAAAAGTGCTCTATTAATATAAAAACAGAAGCAGTGTGTTTCCACAAAAAAAGTCACAGCAAATATAACTTTTGGTCAATAAAGGATTTCTCAACTGTTTTGACTAAGGATCCTTTTTTGTTTATTAGCTTGTGAGATGCAGAAAAAAATAAAATCCATATTTATAGAATACATTCAATAGCAATAACTCACATTTAACTATTAATGGAATCAAATTACTGAAGTGACTCAGATTTCTTTTTTTCTTTCTATTTTCATTGTTATGAGAAATATCTGCACACAGAAACCTACAGCAAAAGTATGTGTCAGTCACAGCTGACCCATAAGCTAAAGCAGGGACAGAGATATGTTTTCTAAACCAAAGTTAGAATTTCAGTATTACATCTAACCATTACAGTACATCTGTGAATAATAAGACAAGCATACAACTGAGTGTCGGAGGACATCAGCTCCTTTGAAGTATCATAGGCTCCTTCCCCTCATGCCAGTTTAAATTTGGGATATCTCCATCAAAGTCAGTGGTGTTAGAACCACATAAAACTGACATGATAGCAGGATGTGATCCCACCTGCCTGTGTAACGTCTGCCGTCTTCACCAGTTCAAAGACGTCCATTATATGTGGGCTGCACATATAATAAGCAGACAAACTGTTTTCTGGGGAAGATATAGCTGCCAAAGGGTTATACTTGAAAAATATCTAGAAGCTTAATGTTGATCAAAACACACAGTCACTATAGCAGTCTCAGACTCTCTCTCTCACAAAGAAATAATACAGTCTGCAAGTACATATTTGGGCTTTCATTGAGGAGCAGGAGGGGCATTTCCCACACCCAAGAGCTCTGTGGTCAGAGCACCAGCCACCAGCCATGGAGACTGTCTCAGGCTCATCCGCACTGCCAGGCACCTACCCAGGGAAGAGTTAGGCAAAACTGGCAGCAGGGCATTTCTGCTGGTTTTGAGCAGCCACCAGCTGAGGGTGCCAACTGCAGGCAACTGGTTTGGGTTTCAGTGTGAAGGTCCTAAGTCTGCCTGTACATGATACACATCGTGTATTTTCATAAGCCAGGACTTAGATATGACTCTGAAGTCAGTGACCTAAAACTTCAACACACAGTTTTATAGATTTGCATGTCCTTCCTTATACTCACTCACAACATGTTTTCCTCAGAAACCTCAGTCTTGACTAGTCAATATCATAAGGACTATCTGTCTCCCTGAATGTACATATAAATGTATACTTACATTCATCAGGGACCACAGTGATAGGACAATGGGTTCAAACTTAAACAGGGGAGATTTAGGTTGGATATAAGGAATAAATTCTTCAGTATTAGAGTGTTGATTCTCTGGAAGAGGTTGCCCAAGGAAGCTGTGAATGCTCCATCCTTGGTAGTGTTCAAGGCCGCATTGGACAGTGTTAGGTAACATGGTTTAGTGTGAGGTGTCCCTGCCATGGCACGGGGGTTGGAAGTAGACGATCTTATAGTCCTTTTCAACCCTAAATATTCTGTTATTCTATGCACATATGCATATATACACATTGCATTTTAAGCTACGTAGCCCCCTGTCGTTAACTTTTACAAGAAAAATGTATTTAAAATAAACAGGAAGATTAATATTGACTTAAAAAAATGAAAAAATTCCTGTTTGAGTATTCAGGTTGTTGAAGATATTAAATGAATCACTATGTGGCACCTTAATTTCTTCACAATATTTTATTTTTATTGGTGGGTCTAATGAGTCAACTGTAGTCTGGATTTAAGACAATGGGTAGCATAGGTGAGTAAAAATATATAATGCACACCATTCTGTCTCCACATGTTATTTTTCCTTAATCTGATGCCAGACCCATTTGATAAAAGTGAGTCAGCATTCGCTGAGTTGGCCTTGCCACTGACAAATTCACCCTCAGGGAATTATATTTTCTCCTGCCAGAGGTGGACTCGCAACATATTGTCAATTTTTAAGGTTAAAATTTAGGCAAGAAGAGAAAAAGCGCATGCTTCTAAACTCTTTTGTAAGTCCTGTAAAAGTATATCTTTTTATTTCCCTTGAGAAGAATGTAAAAACACAAGGTAAAGATGGTCAGTAAAATCTCTTCAGAACATGAGAAAAATCTTCAACCTCTACTCGTTTTTCTTCCTTTCAGTGAGAGTTCTGCTTATTCTTCCTTTCCACACCAAGATGCAACAGCTGAGAAAGGAGAATAATTTTAAAAATAATCTCAGTTGTGTCTTCACCCTATTTAAATCAGCACATCTCCCAACTTGACAGTTCAACTACCTGCTGAGAATCTAATTCTCCTTAAAAACCCCTACCAGCACCAAACGATGCTTTATTAATTTTATAGGTCAATTTACTTTACAGACTTAATTCACACATTTTTAAGGCTGTTGGACTTGCTTTAGTTCAGTGTTTTCCTACAACATTGTCTGATTATATGATACTGGACTGTCACTTCCAGACTTGAGTTCTGTTTTTACGTAATGTGAGCCAGGGTAGCTCAGTAGATGCAACAATTTATACCACATTTAAACTGAAGTCTGTGATCTCTTCAAAGTTATTGCTAAGGTGAAATAAGCTAAAGGAGAAAAAAATGATAAAGTCTAAAGAGGTTTGGAACATTTTTCAGATGGTCTTCTCCATGAAAGCTTTTTATACTTCATGGACAGAACAAGACACTTAAAGTTGGGGTTCAAAGAAGTCAGTGCGTTGTGTGAAGCATTAAACACTAAGAAATGACAAAGAAATGTTCAGACTTTTGCTATGCCATCAAAGACTGTTTAGCAAATATAAGGTTAGAAGGAAATATCTTCTCCCAGGAAATATATTCTGTATATGCAGCTACAAACGATTCTTGGAATTAATTACATCTGTCAGCTTCATCTTTTCTTGCAAACAGCAGAAGTGATAATCTCTTGGTATGTGTGAGATCCACATTTATATATCTCTAAAATTCACTTTGGAGCAAGAAATTACACCAAGGTTTTCCACAGTTCAGAAAAGCAAATACTCTCCTTACAGTATTTCGGAATGGTGCTGAAACTAAGTATCCAACAGAAATTTCTTCATCTTACATAAATTAAGAAAATCCTAATTGAAAGAGAGACTGGAGTTTTTTCTCACTTGGTTGCAGAGTTATTTTCTTAATGTTTGTTTAACCCCTAAATCTCTATTTCTGAAATCAGAAAAAGATAAGATCTGAATTTAAGCCTCCGCAGTCTTAAGAGACTCCTTTAATCACCAGGCTTCTGATAGGAAAAATGCTCATGAAAGATTTTAGTTTTGGTTTAGAATCTAAATTCAGATTAACATGTTAAGTAGGTCAGGAACTCAGGTGAAAATCAATTGCTTAGTTTCTGCAGGATATCAGACTGAATTTCTATGTAACATCTACGGATCAATGAATTTTATCTGTATAGCAGATCTGTGTAGCAGCAACTCTTACAGCAGCCTTCCAGTACATAAAGGGGGCCTCCAGGAAATCTGAAGAGGTGCTTTTTAGAAGCATATGTAGTGCTTGCAAGAGGGAAGGGGTATTGTTTTTAAACTGAAAGAGAGGAGATTTAGATGAGATATTAGGAAGGAGTTCTTTACTGTGAAAGTGGTGAGACACTGGCACAGGTTTGCTGTAGCTGCCCTATCGCTGGAAACGTTCAGTGCCAGGCTGGATGGGGCTTTGAGCAACTTGCTCTAGTGTAAGGTCTTCCTGCCTATGACAGGGGGTTGGAACTAGATGAGCTTTAAGGTTCCTTCCAACCCAAACCATTCTATGATTCTATGATATTTTACAGTAGTAGCCTAATCCATCTGAAGCCAGTGGTAATCCTTTCAATAACTCTGGTAAGCTTTGTAAATGCCTATGCACATATATGTTACTCTGGGGTGATCTATATTCCTGGTTTCTTCACTGTGACAATAAAAATACAAAATCTACTTATAATGGTAAAATGTCAGTAGGTTCTGCCTGTACATTCATTGTGCTTTTGCTTGGCTTTGCTTTATTTTTGTGGGGGTTCATTGCTGAATTATCACACTTGATGAGTTTTCTACATCAGTTTCAACCTTTAGGAATCCCCTCATTGTCTTCCCTACTTAAAAGGAAACAAAAGAAGTATTTCCGATGCTACATGTTGCCTGCTCACAGCAACAAACTCTCAGGAACCTTCCCCTTCCTGCTGCATAAGGAATTCTCTGATAAAACTGATGAACTTTTTCTATGTGACTCTATGATTCTCATAAGATCTAAGATGCTACCCAGGTAGGCTTCAACATTTTACAAGAATCTTTTTTACACCTCCAAATTCATAGTTCTTCATCAAAGATTTTAGCCCAAAGAGCAGTTAATAAGTCTGGATGACCTCTTGCTCTAGGATTTCTTAAGTCTCTTTCAGACAAAAATTAGATTTCCTCCTTTAGGAAAAGAAACAGGCCAATGTGTGGCCCTTGACTTGTCAATCATCTGGAAGTAAAGCAGGGAACTGATTTCTCTCAGAGCAGTGGAATGTAATGCTCCAAAATAATAATAATGTGGCTATACATATTTATAAGCTCATCATTAGTCTTTAGTAAGCTTGTTCCCCCCTGAAATTCACTGTTAATTTTGGCCTATGGATATATATACTTGGTTCCATGAGATACTCTAGTTTCAAATAAATCACGCTTTCAATGAGTTAACCACTAATTAACTGGCTGTTATTTAACAGTCATCTTTGGGTAATCATAACTGAATGCTCTAGTCATGATTGACAGGTATCAGTATTATGTCCAGCGCTGTTTATCATTTCAGTTGATGATCTGGGAGTAGATATAAACCTGTTGCTAAAAAAATACATGAATGAAATAGCACTGGAAAGAATAGTAAATAATCAGAACAGGTCGATGAAGAAGATCCCTTTTGCACATATGTATCTTAATACACCAAATGAAAGAACTTCTTTCTAGAAATAAAGATGGCAGATCATAAAGTTACAACAAAGGATATCAGTGCCTCTGTTAAAGATACAGGCTTGTAGTTTGAAAGCAACTTTGTTTAAATTTTAGAATAAAGTGCTAAAAAGGAAAAAAAGAAAGAAGAGGAGGCTTGTATGATCCTTGGCTGACAAACAGAAATGAGGGGGAAGAGGGATGAAGTTTTTCCTTGTTGCGTAGCAAAGCTGATCCTGTACAGTTCTGGCAGCCATATGTTAAAATAGCAATTGAAAAATTAGAAAGCATGCAGAGAGAAATGCCTTACCCAAAGACACACAAAGAAGATAGAGTCTGCTTATTTGAACAAAACCCAAGCTGAAGCGAAACTTGATTATGGTGCCCAAAAATCCTTATAATTTCTCTCACACCTTGCAGGTGAACAAGACAAGTAAAAAATCATCATTTGTTTTTGAGAGCTCGTTTTTCTCAAGCCTTTTATATTCACATGTTTTAAAGGTGTTTGTAGCCACTCCTGTACTGCAAAATATGCCTCTAAGTCATACTGTCAGAGGGCAGGGACAAATGCTGAAAACTAAAGGGCCTTTTAATTTAGAAGTGGAAGAAATGAAAAAGACCGGTAGTTAGAAGAGGGAATCAGACAAATTCAAATTTGAAAGACAACACACAAATGGGAAAGACAACACACAATTTTAAGGGAGAGGATGATTAGCTGTTGCAATGCTTTGCCAAGGAAAGCAGGGGAAACTTTGATGTCTGCAGATAAAGACTGGATCTTTTTCTGAAAGGGATGATTTGGACAAATAAAATTTTGCCACTAATACTGGAATAAATGGGTGAAACTTAAGGGCCAAGATTGTACTTCAAAGGTCAGACCAGAGGTCTTTGGTTTTAAATTCCACGCCTGAGAGACTCTCTGATTTGGAAGGAGAATACAATTTCTCATAAATATAAAGGGGAAAAAAAAAAAATCACAGTGTGAATGGCTAAGCACTGAAATGCCTGCCAGTAAATCAGGGAATCCCCACCCATAGAGACTTTCAAAACTCAGCTGGAAAATGCCCTGAGCAACCTGGTCTAATTTTGAAATTAACGCCTCCTTCAGTAAGAGATTGGGCTAGGTGATTTCCAAAGGTCCAGTTCAGCGTGAGCTTTTCTACAGCTCTGTAGTGTTCCTGACGCGCAAGATGTGGATGACATTTGATGACACATTCATAAAGAATTCCAGTTTGCATATTGTCTTCTATCAAAGTCCTGTTTTTATCTGCATGAACAATGGATAGACAGTACACCTTTTCCCGGAATGTAATCAAAGATAAAAATTACATGTCATGAACACTTTTGACAAACCTGTTAAAGAGCCTATACATATTTTGCCTTATTGCCTTGTTAAATGTGTTACTTGTATACATCTTGCTTGAAAACATTGGAGACAACCCTAACTAAATGATCGGTAATTCAATCTAGGTGTTGCTTTGCTCAGGTTCATTGTATAAATTTAAGTTATGCATGTTCTCCTTAGTGAGCTCATGCTCAGGCGCAGGTTTGAGAATGTGACGGCACTAGCTGTAAGGTGGGTGAAAAAAAGTCCTTAATTAGGGCAAGGTGGCTCATTAGACTTCATTTCAAACCCTGTTGTAAGCCTGAAAACTCTGAGATGACTGTCATGCTATGAACACAGGAGAGTTCATACGCTGGAGAGGAGCAGTGGTAGCTTCCCTTTCCAGCTGGTGCTCTTGCAGGTGCCTTGCAGGTGAGCCCTGGTAATGCCTCTCTTGATTAACAGCTTCTGGGTAGAAAACACTGACATTTCATCCCCCAGCTCAGCTGCTGTGTCATTCACTGCTCTACTACCCTCATGTGTCAACATACAAAATCTTATTTTTTTTTTTTTTTAATGGGGTATTATAGGGAGATCACGGCATTGCTTCCATTATCAGTTTAGTGAGCAAAACCAAAGGGGGACCAAGGAGGAATCAAATAGTTTATCACACAGCTGAAGCAATGGTGGCCCTGTTTGTCCAGAGGCAGAACAGCTAATTAGGCAGGGAGGTGCTGCGAGTCAGTACCTGTGTCTTTAGATTTTAATCCTAAGTAAAGTCACATGATTGTATTGAGCTAATGCTTACTTATACTATCTGAGAATATTGCCATTTATTTTAACTTCACTAAATTCCCTATCTGTTCTAGTATTGCTGATGCAAAGAAAATTAAAATAATCCAGACCAATCTAGCCTCCCAAAGTAACTATGAAACATTTATGACTGCAAGAAGGAGGGTGCACAGAAGCTCTTTTATTCTCTCTCGCTTTTAAGAGTTAAGTGAAGTTACTGAAGCATGTTCTAAATTTTATCAATTATGACATATTTTATGCTACTGGCATAGTATATTCAACAAGTGCATTAGGAGAGTGCTAGAGTGCTTAGCACTTTGTAATTGCACTCATATTTCATTTTAAGATAATTTCATGTTATTCAAAAGACATCAGATTTGGAGCTGTACTCTTGAGACAATAGGATGTGACGTTAAAAATCAAATCTATAATGTTCTTCTACTTCTCTAATGGATTATAACTAAAATACAGTGTACAACTTTCATTCAAAAATCCTTTGTTGTCAGAGGAATACTATTGATTTAAGTCACTATAAATTTAATGAAATGCTGTTCTCCTTTTTTTGTCCTTCTTTCCTTCCACTTCAATGAAAACTCAGGTTTGTAGTCTCAGTTGTCTCAGTAAAAAAAATATATGCTAAACTAAAACTCCTGCTACATGGATTTTGAACTAAACCATTATTATGACACATGGGTTTTGCTCTTGTGAGGTACTTTCTGACTCAGCATTGATAGTGTGGACATGTGGTGATTCTTCTTTATTTTTTTCTTCAAAAAGACCATTTCCTGTGTGAACATGTTTTCTATATTTAGCTGTGCTTTTTGCTGAGCCTGAGAAATGACTAGACAATGCAGGTTTATCTGCATCAAGTTCAATGGGAATGACACATGTAAAGAGTTTGTGAAATTAGGACTTCAGCAAGCCTTTCTTGCTTCAGCAAGCAAGAAAGTAACAAGCTTTGGTCTTAATAGGATGGAAGTTTTTAATACAGAGGGATTGGAGCCAATTAATGCAAGGACTAGTTGTGGAGAGCCATGGGAATTGTACAGTGGAGGAAGTGCTGGGCTGGATTCTAAATAACAAAGGGAGTAGTCCTGATCTCACCAAAGCACAGGGCTGCTCTCTATGCAATCCTCAGGCCAAAAATGCAGAAGGTGCGTAGTAGTCACCGTCTTGATCCAAGGCTGCTTCCAAGCCTTGCTGCCTTGCTTCAGGGTGTACGCAGACATCTTGTGCACAGCATAGCCGCAATTTGGTTGCAAAGCGAAATTCCCTGGCACTGCAAAATACATACAAAGAAGCGTAAGCCTTTCACCACTTCAGCATTTTAGACCATATGCAAGGAAGCAGTACAATTAGGCTACAAGTTCTTTGCCATTTGACAGACGTGGTAGATTTATTAATAATCTGACTTCAGATTTGTGAGGAAAATCTAAGTAATGTGGTTCTGTTAGCGTAGGATGAGTCTCCCTCTATCCTGGGAGAGAGGCGTACATGAGCCGGGAAGCCTGCCATCAAACACTGCCTCCACATTCAGTCTGTCTCAATTTGTTGTGCCATGTGAAAGATCTCTGAGTTAGCTTTTTGCACACTATTATACTACCAAGAGGTTTTTAAGTTGCAGAAACAAAGCTAAGTAGCTCAGGGTAAGCATCATGGAGAAAATTTTATGGTGCTACTGACTGAGTACAAGCTGAGGGATCTATACTTGGTCTCTGCTGGACAGAACAGAGCTATGCTTGCCAGAAACAGTCGTTGCAAAAAATCCCACCAGATTAAAGAAGACATTGAGATGGTGCATGAATAGAGGGAAACTTAATCCAGCAGGTTTCACAGCCAGATTAGCAAATTACAATTAAAAGATGCAGTTTTGGAAATTAGGAATACAAAGTGGCCTGGCATTTGTTGTACATGTACTAAATATAGAGGTCTGACCCCTAGTTCTGCAGATTGGAGCAGTACGATGAGCACCTGATGGGCTGTCTTGTAAAAATGCTTCACTTTAATTAAACCAAATACTGCAAACCTCAAAGGACTGATGCCTACTCAGTATAGCTCAGGCAGTTCACCTAAAGTGAGATTACAGCCCTCAGGTTACACAGGTTCTAATAAAGTTTCTGTCGCATTTAATACATCACCATTCATGGAATGTACTGTGCCTTTGTTTGCTTTTTTTTTTTGGTTAATCAGGTTCTCAGTAGGTTTGCCCATGACTCACTTTTACATTCTCATGCAATGCAACAAAGAATTACTTTAACCACTGTGGTTCTCCTGGGCTGGGAAAATTCACAGGTGACTATGTCATATTGTTTGGCATGAACAGCAACTAGACAGTTCCTTTATTTAGAGTAATTAATCCAGCCTGCAAGTAGTGGTGTTTTCCACAATCTACCATTAAATGAGAGCCTAGTTTTGAAAGCTATGCTAGTTCCCCAGTTGCGCTAGTTCCCCAGTTGCATTCTTGGCTAAGGTTGGGCATGTAACATCCCACAAGGTCATTTAAGGGAAGGAAATACCTCATGTTTCCCAACATCGTCAGTTCAGGCATGACCTTATTTTGCAATCTTACTCATATTAGGCAATTCCCTTGCATGTCATAGGATTACTAGCAATAGCTCAGGCTACTTGCTTTGAAGGATGCTGACCTTGAATCTAAATTATCTGCTCCCTAATATCCTTCACTGTAGGAGAGGAAACAATCTTTCACAGAAAATTAGAAGGGGAAGATGACTTTGGAAGAGCACATGCAAATAAACTCCAAATACTTGTTTAATAGAGTAAGAGGTCAGCTCCCAAGAAGAATTTGTATCCACAATGCAGTTATTGCCATTATATAATATCTAACAAAACTATTTACTGCAATGGAAGTGTAGAACACAGGGTTAATAATCTTTGTAAATGTTCTTTGCTGAATGCCAAACCAGCCCAAAATAAAGCACTCACTGTGCAATAAACAACAGCATCTAATGGTGGCATCCATGGGGTCAGATAACATTATTGCTTTAAGTTCTTACTTTGTGGATGCATTTTTGGCCTTGAATCCCTTTTTACAGTATAAATTACCAGCTTAAAGGGCACTTTAAAAAGCAATCTTTTGAACAGGAGTGGGAAGAGCATTTAAGCAGCTCCAAGGTCCCCATAGACACAGTGGTGGTGGAAGCTGTCAGGGGAATGTACTAATAGCCCCTAGAAATGCACCATGATTGCCGTTCGCCTTGATTCAGTTTTAAACTCCCTCCTCTCAGGCCATAAAAGCATAGGTCAAGTCACCCTGGCCACAAAGATCAAATATGTTCTCTGCAGCATTAACTTCAAGAGGGTTTTCATTTTTCAGAATTTTTTCTGAGTTTGAAATGAAACCTTGCTTTTTATTTTTGATTTAATAGAATTTTTTTCTAGGAATCCTTGGAGAGGGTTATTGTACGTTACTGCTACTCCCTGGCTCAAATTTTCTCTTGTTGTAGAGATTTAAATGGAGCTTTGCCAGCTTACAGCAATAGAAGATATATTCCCATGAGTTTTACATCATGAAGCTTTATTGCTGATGTTGATTCCTAGGGTTACCACATACCTGAAGAACTCTGGGCAGAAAACCAAGAACTTCATATGATATTAGTTCTGTTTGCTGCACATGAAACTTCACTGATTTTAGATATCCTCAGGTTTATATTGTCTATAAAGTGAACACTAGCAGAAGAGTATCTCAAATTTCAAACACAAAGGAGGAAGCTTTACCTTAATATTTTCATGCAGGGAAAATAAGGATAGGCTCTTTCTACAACACCTGATTTGGTAACAGATATAGGAGTATTGTCTGGGATTATGAATGAAATAAATTGTATTAAATTATTAAATTGAATCTTCTATTAAAGCACAAGAAAAATCATGTTGTTTCAGTTAATGAAGTAAAAAGACCAGTTAACCTTGTAAGGAATTAATGAGTTGTGTTGGAAAGGTTTGTAAAGTAGATAATAAGGAAGTTGTGGCATCAAGTGTCCTTGAAAGACGTCTATGAAGTTGTGTTTTGTAGGGCATTTGACAAGTTAATTTTTGACAGCATTGCACATAATGACACTGTAGAATACACATGATGTAATTGTTTAGTTAACCAATGAGACCTGTTAGCGTTGTGAAGGTAGGGCATGCAGTCAAGGTGTATGACTTCTAAATTTGGATGTAAGAGGGGTGTTTTGTGGATTAGCAAACCAACATATCTGAGGATTTGAAAGAGAAGGCTTTGTGGACCTGAAAAGAAAACTCTGAAAACTCATTTGCTCCTTCTAAGTCAGAGCAACTTTGTCATAACAAGCTGCTAAGATTTGCTTCTTAGAATACTTATGCATATGCTTAGAACTGGAATGAAAATTTACAGCTTGTTCGTTTTAACAGGAAAGAATACAGTATTTCCTACACTAGCTTTAATGTACCTATTTAGAAGAATAAACCTAAGGTATATTGTTCTATGGTCTATCTTTATTTTGTGTAAGGTAAGCAGTCATTATCTATTTTGAGCTAATTTTATATCAGACCTAAGGCACTAGACCTTAAAACCCCTAAATCCTTTATGGCATCATGCATATCCCAATTCCAAGGAATTTTGACTGTCCCCCCTTGCGAGGGGAATAATCTGCTTTTTATTTTGCTCTCCCACCCACTTGATGTATCCTCTCAGTGGATTCTCCTCATGCAGAAGCATCTATAACCCTCAGCCCTGTTTATCCCCTTCTTTTGAATAAATTATCCCAATTCTCTGACTCCTGTCAGTCTGAGCTCAACTTGGGTTGCAGCAATCCCTCAGTAGAAAGCCCACTTTGCTAACCCTACAATGCAGAAAAATCCATAAGTAGGTCTACTCTCTCAGTGTTCAACAGACCCCTACAAACCCCTGCATCTCACAACCTTTCAGCAGATCACGTGTGATTCCTTTTTCCACCTTTTTGAATCCTTGGTGCTACAGTATCCTTGTGAACAGTGGCAGCTGACAGTTGGCTTAAGAGTGGCGTTACAGATCTATTTTCCCATTCAATGTGTACCTACTGGGACACCATGCTCCCAGCAATGGCTCCCCACAGAACTTACATCAAGCTCAGGAGAGATCACATGTGAAAAGGCTTTAGCTACCTTTTTCCTCCCCACCCCCCGACCCCACCCTTGGGGTTTGTGTTTCCCCTGCTGAGCTCTAAAGCTAAAGAAAAAAGAATCAAGCTGAACCCCCATATGAAATAACACTGTGACACACGTTACGTCTGCATGGATAGTCCTCAAATCATGGGAAATCATGAACCTTTTTAGTTATATGTTGCAGTTTCTGGGAATTTCAGTCAAGAAACTGGATGCTACATTACTCTACATGACACAGCTTGGAGGAAGGGGGGAGGAAACCAGTCATTTCCCATATTTGGATCTGAGCAATCCACAAGCTTTTTCATTAGTATCTACAGATTAGGGTCTCTAGCGGCATTGTAACACTGAAGGATATTGCATCAGATGTGGAATTTCCAGTTTGGCTGTTGCTGCCTTTTTCCTGTTTTTTTTTTTTTTTTTTTTTTTTTTTTTTTTTTTTTTTTTTTTTTTTCTTGTGTGTGTGGTTTGGTTTGGTTTTTTTGGGTTTGTTTTTTTTGTTGTTGTTGTTTGGTTGGGGTTTTTTTTTTTGGTTTTTTTTTTTGTTTGTTTGTTTGGTTTGCTTTTTAATTTTATCGTTATTTTCTCCTGAAATTGAAGTTTAAGAGAGCTGACTTGACTTCTCCATTAAGTTCTTGGTCTGCTTCCATGCTTGGTTTCTGGTTTTGCCCTTCACTTGCCTTGTGTGGATGCCAGATGCTGGCATTCAGAGACACTCTATTGTCTGCTGTATGGTGATTGATGGGACAATTCATGGAATTTCAATTGCAGCTGAAAGTGGGAATTTAAGTTAGGGTGTCACTGCTCTTTCTTACCGTTGTTCACCTCCTTGAGTGTTTTGTTTTAAGGAGCCAAAGAAGGTACACTTTAGTTTGAGGTGTTTTCATTACTTGCTCCAAATTAGGAGCATATAGACTACCTATTTATTTTGCTTTCCTCTCCTGAATCTTTTACAAGGAATTTTTCAAAATGTCCACATAAGAATTCAAATATATTTTTGGTAAAAGAGATCCAATGAGAGCACTTGCTTCTGAAGATGGTTGTTGCAGAGACTGGAGACCCTTTTTTCTGCAACTTGAGTTCATTAAAGTATTTCAGAATGGGTAATGTATTGTAGGAAATTCTGAGCCATATAATTGGTCACTTATTTATTCTTATGCAGAATGAGTATATTCAGGGTGCAGAATGCTATCACCACAAAAAAAAATACGTGTGATATTCAAAATTTTTATAGTGCTTATATCAGAACACATCACTGTTTCTAGGAGAGAAACTGAGGCATGAAGACAAGATTGCTCAGGTTGCTTAAAATCATTCAGCAAATCTCTTTTAGAGACAGGGAATGAACCCAGATTTCTCAACTCTTCATTCAGGATCTCCTTTATCTCAAGTGTAAATGAACACAGAGGGCACTATGCTGTGGAGAATAAAACCCCAGATGTAGACGGAATTGGATATCTATATTAAAACAAGTAATTTTTTGTTGCCTTGCCTTCCCTTCCTTTCCCTTTCCTTGCCTTTACTTCCTTCCCTTTTCCATGCAGTGCATATAAGAAAGCTAGCTATGTCACACTAGGTCAATCCATGTCTGCTTTTGTGATTCCACCTGCTAAGGTTGCACCCCTGCCCAAAGCATAGTTTTGTATGTCTTGAGTTGTAAAGCAAGTGAGTGAGGAAAAAGGAGAGGGCCATTTTAATGATAGTGTTTAGCAGTAGTAAAGGTGATGGCAGGAGTCTGCAACTTTGCTTTTCAGTCCCTCAGTTGACGCATTGCTTTCTGCTTCTTTCTTACAGTCTTTTTCTTTTCAGCACATCCTACCGCTTTATTCATAAGGGAAATGTGACTGGAAATTCCAGCTCAAAAATATCATGCACAAAAAATCTGCTGCCTTTTTGTGTCTGCACTGGCTGCCTGTGACACCTCACTCGTTGCCCTTGTAGCTCACTGCTGTTTTTTCTTGCAGTCATGCTAACTGAATTTACATGCTTCAATGTTTCCAGGACCACTGCTGTCTTTCACTTGCCCTAGTGCCACCACGAAGAGCAGGAGGAAATGGAAATGTTACAGCTGTCATAGCTGCCCTTGCTGCCTGGATTTTGGAAAGAGAACTGCATTAGGTAGTAATTATTATTTCCTTTCCTTATTTTATTCTTCCTTCTCTCTTCTTCTGACCTTTGTAAATGTTAGGGAACTCTGGTTTCAGTCTGTCCCTCTCCTCTATGTGTCCCTGGCTGGATAAAGATGTACAAAAATCAGAGATGCTTTGTGTAGCAGGAGGCCAAGGATATATGGTGTCCCTTCAAGGGAGCACAATGAGCCTGTAAAGATTTCAAACAGGAAATATACACAATGCCCATATACAGGGATAATATAGTACACTCCCTTACACTTCGTAACTGCTGCACTTTTAGAAAGTCAGAGGAAGAAATTACTATAATTTCTTTCATACTTGTTCCTAGAAATCAAGACTATGTCTTACTTTGTAAACTTTTTTATAAACAGGTACAACTGAGCAAAGCGCTGTACCGTTGCTCAGAGATAGCAGCTTCTAGTGCTGCTGCTGGTTTACTGATGCCCCCTAAAGCTTCCTATATCTAAGTATTAGAAAGACCTGGTATTAGACACAGGCATGGAAGTGACTGCGCAGCACAGCACATGCAACACAGGCATTGCTCAGAGCCCACAAACTCCTTACCCATGTCTGAAATACTTCCTTCTGTCAAGTCAACAGAAAGATTGAATGGCAACCAGGTGCACAAATTTGCATATCATCAGGCTTAGACTAAATGCAGATAGGCAGTAGGAAGGTTTCATACCTATTCACTGGAGTGAAACTGCAACACCACCCGTCTGATAAGAGATACGGGAGCAAAAGTACACATTAGTAGCAATATAGAATTTGAGCAGCTTACGAAGGGTAGTGTGCAGTATGCCGAAGCTGAAAGAAGCCTGCCTCTGATGACCTGCAGGGAGATTCCTTTTGGTTTTAAGACTCAGTGAATGATAAAGTCTCTGCATAAATTTACAAAGAGCTTTTTATAGTGAAGGGGGAAAGAACGTGAAAGTGCAGACTCTGAAATGTTGTCAGGGATAAGTTACCACTGATGTTGTCTGTGGAAGATAAAAGCTGGTAGCAACCCAAAGAGTGTGTAAGACAGGACAAGGGGGAGGGTGTCTGATCTATTGGACTCACTCTATTTTATGAATAGTCAGTTCTTCTCTCTCCCCACCTCATTACTCTTCTGAGTAGTTTACATGTAGAACTTGCATGGTAGAGAGTAAGCATGATCTAACCACTTATCACTCATCTCTTGACCATTGTTTCCCTCATTTTTCTTTTCAAAACTGGCACTCCATTTCTGTTAGAGAAAAAAAATCAAAGTCTAAGTAGGGAAAGGTAAACAGTAATGCACCATGAGAAAGGTGTGTTAAGTGACTTGAGCATAATAACTGACTCTGAATTAGTCATACCCTTTCAGGAAGAAGAATTCAGTCTCCCTGGACAACTCAATGGAAATGTCTGCTCATTTCATATTGGAAACAGGAAAGTGCAATGGTTGACAGGCTAAGTAAAGAAAAAGAGGATAATAAAGAAAATATATCCTTATGCAAACCAATGATAGTATCATTTTGAATGCTGCATACAGGTTTTGCCTACTTATCTCAGGAGAAAAAGCGTGCAAAGAGAATACATAGCAGAAAGCCAAAATGTATTAGCAGGGGCATGAGGAGAAAGGAAGAAAAAGACACTTTGCATTCATCTGGTGTTCAGAAACAACCCAATGCAGAATTCTTCAAGCAATTGAAATGAGCAACAGAAACTACCCCACAGAGATGTGTCCCCTCTGTTCCTGAGGCTGGCCAAAAAATCAATCAAAGCTGATCTCCAAAGCACTATCCAGGCATTCCCAAAATACATTAAATGCATTGCACACTGTCCGTGACCAGATCTTGCCTCATTGTTTGGGGCAAGGGGCTCAGTAACCTTTGTACCATCACCACTAACTCTGGTATCATGGATAAGCCACACTATGAGGAAATGAAGGACAGAGGCAGAGCCAAATATGGAGGATAGGGGAGACCTATGTTGAGATGTCAGTGACAGCACAACCCAAGCTTGATTCTCTCACTGCCACTCTTCTCTTTGGCAGGATTACAGGGACAGTGTCAGCTGCATAAGTGTATCCCCTGCAATGAAACATTGGTAGGTCATAGGTGGTGGTTAAATGTTTTTAGTCACAAACCTCTTACAAATTACTGGACTAAGGACCGCTCAGGACTGTAGCACTTTTGCTGTTGATGCTCACTGAGATTTTCTGCAAATGCTGGTTTTTCCCCGCGCAAATGTTTTTCCCTGATACAGAATAGTAAGGTTCAAAAGCAGATATCCCTTACCTGAATAAGACTAACATTATTACTGCTATTATTATTGCTATTATTATAGTTATTGTTTATTGTAATTATAATTAGTAAATTAGGAATAGAAAGATTATAAAGCTCTTAGTAAAGGTCCCAGTCTGCCTGTAGCAGGTGAATTGAGAAAAGGGAGGGAGCACATCTTGTAGACGCTTTTGCTGTGTGAGCTTGAGGTTGTCCTTCACACCAGCCAGCAGCACTTCAGCAGAGAGTGAATGAAGGTGAAAGCATATTTATTTCCTTAAATCCTAGCGTCTGTCCCTGCATCTTTCCCTCTGCTAAGGGAGTAGTCATGGAAACAGCCAAGGACAGCCTTGTTCCAGCAGCAAAGGTTTGGTCCCAACCATGGGGCAAGGAAAGGCACAGAGAAGGGAAAAATGGCTGGGGTGACAGGATAATCCTCAAATATATTTAGTAAGTGTCATCAAATCTTTAATTTTTTACAACACTGAAAGGGACAGGAGAATCCTAAGTTTAGTGCCTCCTCTAAGGAGCAGACCTGAGGCAATTTTGCTGGTTTTGCTTTATGTGAGACAATGTTCAAAAGAGCTGTTGCAATCTATCATGTCAATAACTCACTGACAAAAGGTGCTTAATAATATGCATTGACAGAACAGCCTGTAATGGCTGTGTGGGAACCATTACATTTATTATTATACCAGTGACCCATAGACTATGGAAACATTTATTTCTTTCCACGAAAATCTTTACTATTCTTTTAAGTGCCATGAAAAGGAGATGAAATGAGAAAAAAGCATCCATATTCAGCATATTAAGAAATAAAATACATCTGAACCACTTTCTATTCTGTCCCTGTTCCCATCCTTAATAGGAACAATTAATGTGCCAAAGTATGTAGGCATATATATCTGGCACAGATAACACTGCTTTCTGCATTCATGTCTTTTAAAATAATGTGAGTGAAAGATGGGAGTAAAGTACATATCTTTGACCTTGACTTTGCTAATATAAACATGCAGCAGAGTGTACGTTTAGTATAGTTTAAAAAACTCTTGCATGCTTTTCCCCAGGGAGTGCAGAAGGAATAGAAAGACCTGCGCATGACAGATGCTAATCATGTCACACTTGTGTGCACCTTCCAGATACTATGGTGATGAAGCTGTTTAAGTCTCCAGGTAGAATGAAGCAAGGACATTTGTGCTGAATAGCCTGACTTTTCACAATTTAAAGATGACCCTTCACATATTTTTCCTATAGGTTTGCTATGTTAATATTTATACAGGGAGGTATTAATAAACAGTGGCCTTTCATAAGTAAGTATTCAGCAAGTAAAACCCATTGTCATTCATCAGTGGGAAGGGAAGGTATAATAGAGTTCAGTGTTTGAAAATCTATGCACACATAGCTTAATTTCCCAGTTTTCCCAGGGGCCAGCAGCATGGATTTTTATCACAGTGTGATGAGGTCCTTAACTGTAAAACAGCTGGGTATGCAAGTAAAATAACGTATAAATGATGCAAATCTGAATATGTATTACAGAGTAAACATAGTGGTTAGAACCAAATAAGAGACATGCTAACTTTAATTCTGGACCAGGATGCAGGCAGCGCAACACAGAATTAATTATGTGATGGGAATTGTTTGGGGGTTCAGTTTTCATGCTGTACTTTACTGAGTAGAAAAGGACCGCTGTCAGTGCTTGTGTAGTCTGTTCATAACTACTACAACATCCTAGAGCAAATGAGACAGGAGACTGCCAAGGCAGCTGAACTTACTGTGTTCAGTGCTGTTGCAGAGCCACTACATATTCACACAGGTGGCCTAATATCCTGAAAAATCAACAGTACTCAGTGATGAAAACCTTCCTCACCTTTTGCTCAGCGTGTTTTTTTTTTGAGACAGTCTAAGCTTAGACTACCTGTACATCTTACTGGCTTCTGTGGCACATAACATCCATCAGGACCCCTCCAGGAAAGTGACTTGTCAGTCCGGTGACAACTGCATGATAGTGCAACAATGAAATCTTGGGCGCATTGTGGTGTACCAGCCCCTTCCCCCTGCAAGTATTTCACCCTGTGTGTCATGAAGAGAGCTGAACCAGATCATGAGCTCAAAGCTGCATTCAGAGTAGGAAAAAGATGTAACTTTAGGAGTTATATAGGAGCAGTTATTAATTCAGGCAGAGTGACCTGCCAATATAGAAATGTTTGATTAGAGAGACCAGGAATAGCAATACTAGGTGGTCAGTCCGTTCCCATTTCCATCCTCTTCAAGTGGAAATCTAGGCTCTTTTTTTAATTTCAGTCTTAACCTTAAAGGCAAACCTAACCTTCACCTGAGCTTCAGAAAAGGCAAAGAAACTATTGCACAGACCAAAGTCTTCGCAGAGAAATTGTCCTGTTGTCCTGTCACTTTGCTTTGGCAGCCAACATTTCTCTCCCTCTCCAATAGGAGCTTATGGCTCAATCTTTCTCTAAATGACAAATTTAAGCCTCAATCTAGCATTTATTCTTATGCCCAGGCCCCTCCAGGCAGTATCCACACCAAAAAATGATTGTAATCACATTCTCTTTGCTCCCCATCCTTTGCTTCTTCATCTCCTTTCCAGATGCAGTGCTGCGCTCTTTTTCTCACCCCTAAAACTTGCCCTAACCCTACCTCAAAAAGCAGCAACTGTATAGAAAGCTAGAGCAACTCTGATGTTCTTTTTCAGCTTTCAGTCCATGCTTTTATTCTTTTTGACTATCTTCAAGTTCTGAAGATGAAGGGGGAAGTGGGAGGGATCATGAGAAAGTAGTAGAAGGTTAATGTTCATAAGACTGAAAACTACAGTTTCGTTGAAGTGCAGACTGTGATATATATACTTCTATCCTAAGAGCAAGAGAAAAGCTTGTATTTTCATAAGCACATAAGACATCTGTAAACATTCAGAGATTAGGCTTGGGTAAATCTAAACCTTTGAAAACTCTCCCAGTGTTACAGCACTTTGAATGATTATTGCATTAACAATTCACATCATTTTAATAAACTAATTCATGGTTTTCTGAATGTCCTTTCTGATTCCCATTAAAATCAATGTCAGTTTTCCGTTTGAGTTCAATGAGAACACTCAACTATGATAACTATTCACCGCTACAGTAATGAGCAAGGCTAGAGTGAGAACCCTGTTCTGATAAGCTAAAAACATATACAGAAAAAAATATTTTAAAAAATATAAAATAAAAAAAGTGATAGGGTCCCATTTCACAGACGGGGGAAAAAAATATCAAAGAGAGATTTATAGCATGTTTACACAGATGGGTGCAGCCAGAATCATCTGTGATGCAGAAGACTCATTGCTGCATTAGTTCATTGAGAGTGAGCTAATTAGGATTTTGACAGTCTTCCTTGGGCGAATCTAGTTGTGGCCTCTTCAAACGTTACTGCCAGCAGCTGTCTGCTTTACACTTTTAACAGAGATTACTGCCCCTACATCTGGCTTAGCAGATGTGCTTGTGCATCAGCTGCTTCATTACACAGTCCAGCATCTTACCTTCAGCCTCACTGAAAGCAAGCATATCCTAGAGTATGGAAATGTGAGATGGACTGGCCAAGATGCAGGTGTGCCTCTGTGCCTGTGCAGCTTACTACTGGGGCAGTGACTTCTGCTGGAGGAGTAAAAGAGATATAACAGTATCTGGACATTCCTGAAGCAGAAGATGTCTGTCAGCGTGGAGACATTTGAGCATATGGGTTCCAGATGGGAGATGGCTTACATCCAAAGGCTCAGAACACAAGCAGAGGAGCTCCTGTTTGCCTCCTCCCATCCTCTTGAGCACACCTAGATATATTGTCCAAGGTGACACAGGAAGCTGTGGCAGAAACTCGGCTTTAATCATCCCAGTTTCCAGAACACCTTGAGCTCTTGAAAAACAGACCACACTGAAGGGATGGATTCGCAGAAGGAGAAGAGAGTGTCTAAAATCCTCATCTCTCCCCCATTGGTATGCATACGTTCAGTGGTTTATGTATCCACACAGTAGTGAACCCAATCACACTGTAGCTGTACGCATCCCTATATTTTCCCCCTCCTTTACATCCCTAACTGTTTTTCTCCTAAGGTTGTATTCTAAATGGTGGGAAGGACAACAATCTCAACAGGAACTTTGAATTCCTTAAGAACTCCTTTTCTGTCGAAAGCATGTTTGAAGGGCCCAAAGTAATATTGAGCTCTCCAGACAAGATTTGTCAGAGTTTACATTTGTTGTGAACTGAAATAGTGGGATTGTGAGGTTTTATAATTATGCTTCATAAATATTTGCCACAACTTTGGTCAGAGGTGCCTTCCCCTCGTTTGGAGTGAACGTGCATTTTCTCTCCTTTCCTTACAACCCCCAAAAGACTTGCTTCCCCTCACACACCCTGCTCACCTCCCCATCTGTCCACTTACAGACTAGCCAGCCTCAGATTTGGCTCACTCATATTTCCTCAAAGGAATCAGGAATAACTCTCACTCCAGTAGTCCAGATAATAAGCAAATTCTACTGAAAGTAATTTGGATTTTCAAATCTGAAATCTCCTTATTTAAGTCTGGAGTTTGTACAGAGGCCTTCTTTCTCCATCTGCTCTAGGCCTTCGCATTGCAACACTCAGAGGTGGCTCCAAGTGGGAATAATGTGTATCCAGGGTGGGTCTCCTCAGACAATGTAAGATGTTTGGGTCTGCAGTTTTGGTCCCTCTCTCATGGAAAGTATTTTTTTGAACAATGCACCATCTGGAAATTTGACATTCATATTCATTTCACACTTGAACCACAAGCTCCCTGATCTTGGGGAATTCATATGATACAGCCATGATTCACCTTGTATCCTTCATATCTATTTATAGCATAAACACATGAGACAGGAAACATCCCTTCGTATGTGTACATCACACTTTGTGTTATACTGCATCTACAATAACACTGACCTGCCCTCTACTAAAGCTAGACTCCTGCAGATAATAAGGGCACAAGGAGAATACATGCTTATTACTTTATTTCTTGACTACTTTTGTACCTCAGGTCATATTTTTTCCATCCCTTCCCACAACATTATCCTTCAATTTCTTCCTGCAAGACAGTAATGTGCCTGAGTCTGTAATGCATTATCTCCTCATAAAGGGTTATGTAATATTTTATATGCAGGATGCTGTATGAAAATAAATTGCATTACTGTACTGTATTAGGAAACTTTATCATAGGCAGAAGGCATATTGCATCCTGTTTTTCTTGGAGGCTGAAACAATGAAACAGTATTAAGGATGATGTACACATCAGATACTTTTGGGTGGGAACCTTGGGACATTTGTCATTTAAGTTGCTAAATTCCATCATTAATTAATATTCTAATTAATTCACAAATAGACTAGATACAGCCTTTTTTTTTCTTTGGTGGTCGTTGTCAAGGGGGTCTGCATCAAATATGAGACTGTGTTTTTACTGCAAAGTAAAATACATAATGTGGGTGATCATGTCTTGATTGCACATAGCTCACCTCACAGTAATCCTAACATGTCTTCTATTCAGTGCTTTATATTGCTTCCAATTAGTCCAAATCTATTGCTTGCCTACTGCTAATAACTTCTTAAGCAAAGAAGACAAGTTTTGAGCTTTTACTCAGCTGCTTATAAGATAAGGTAGCTTATACCAGTCAGTTTTATGACTGTTTGATAGAAACTAGCCAAACAGCCCAGCAAAATATCTATAGGTAGGTTGAGCATGAGATTTGGTCCAACAAAAAATAAGAAGAGCTTTTTCTGAATTTGATCAGAAATACTGCACCATTAAAACCCCTAAATTGATGAGAGTCAGTGTTATTTAAGAGTTCTTACAGTAGAGGTGAGGCCTAAAAGCTATATGTCTCCCTGCCCTTGTGGCTATTGTGAACGAAACATTGACCATCTTCAAATGTTTTGCTTTTATACATGGCAAACAGCCATTCATAGATGAATCTTAGCAGGCTGTGCTGCCTTTATTGAAGACTCAGATCTCCTATATCAACCTCTCGTTACAGTTCAGGTGGCTCATAAATACTCCCTCTTCCCCCACTGTTTCCTCTTATGAATACCAAAATGACTGAACAGACTCTGGGTGAAGTAAGTACTGGAGTTTTAACTGAGTAAAACTAGACCAGAAACTTCACTACTGCAAATAGAAAAAGCTCTGCCTAGGTCAGTGAATTTTGACCTCTACACCCTGGGTGATATTCCCGAAGTACATCTTTTTCTCGCACCATACTTGCTTGGTGAAACTAATGAATTTTTGGATTAAATGTTCTGTATTTTTTACACGGTGATGATTTCTGGTTATTGACTTGATACCTGTTTAACAGTGATGTGGTCTAGATGCAGCTAGGGGTTTCCTCCATTATCATCTGCCGTGCTTCTATTCATTGTCTTTTGGGCTGATGTTTGTTAGTATCCTAAAAATACAAAGACTTTAGCTCATTTTTTAACTCTTCCACTTGTAACTGTTTGTTTAAGGTCTGGTTCAATTTTTGGAAAGCATGGGAACTGAGTTCTTTTTGCAGGTGCAAAATAAGCGCAAACAACATGTAAACAGATGGTCCAACATCCTTTTCCCCATCCTTGTTAAAGCCAGGCCTTTTCAGACATTCATTCTTCTGAAACAAGTTAGGGAAATGTTTTCTGTCTCAAAAATAAGCCAAATACTCAACACATATGCATAAAGCAGAAATAGATTACAATAGCAAAAGGAAAAATCAAAGTCAATTAATCTCTTGAAATTATATTTCTTGGGGGAACTAGGTGAAACCCTTCATCAGTGTAGATTCCCTCCTAACCTGTCAGACTGTATCTGTCCTTGACAACAAATTCATATAATTTTTCAATTTTTATTTGTCTACCTATCTACCTACTTAACATCTACATATC
The DNA here is from genome assembly GCA_024733675.1 of Psilopsiagon aymara. NCBI lineage: Eukaryota > Metazoa > Chordata > Aves > Psittaciformes > Psittacidae > Psilopsiagon > Psilopsiagon aymara. The sequence goes on along the minus strand of JANRGW010011399.1, from coordinate 1,269 downwards.
TGTATATGGGCATATATATGTATGCATACATATACATATTTTTGTATTTCATAGAATCATAGAATACCAGGTTGGAAGGGACATCAAGGATCATCTGGATTGTCCAGACTAGATATCCCAGCACCTTGTCCAGACACGTCTTAGAAATGTCCAGCGCTGGGGAATCCACTATTTCCCGGGGGATATTCTTGCAATGGGTGCTCTCATTGCTTTCCACTTGTGTCCAACTGAAATCTCCTCAGGAGTAACTTGTAGCTATTACATATAATCTTCTCCATGTGTCTTCTTGTAAAAAGGAAGTGTCCCTCTTCGAATCATAGAAGAGTTAGGGTTGGAAAGGATCTTAAGATTATCTAGTTCCAACCCCCATGCCATGGGCAGGGACACCTCACACTAAACCATGCCACCCAAGGCTCTGTCCAACCTGGTCTTGAACACCGCCAGCGATGGATCATTCACAACTTCCCTGGGCAATCCATTCCAGTGCCTCACCACCCTTACAGTAAAGAACTTCCTCCTTATATCCAATCTAAACTTCTCCTCTTTAAGTTTGAACCCATTACCCTTTCTCCTATCACTGGTATCCCTAATGAAAAGTGCCTCTTCAACATCCCTATAGCTCCCCTTCAGATACTGGAAGGCTGCTATGAGGTCCCCACACAGCTTTCTCTTCTCCAGGCTGAACAGCCCCAACCTTCTCATCCTATCTTCATATGGGATGTGCTCCAGTCCCATGATCATCCTCGTGGCGCCCCCCTGGACTTGTTCCGACAGTTCCATGTCCTTTTTATGTTGAGGACACCAGAACTGCACAAAGTACTCTAAGAGAGATCTCATGAGAGCAGAGTAGAAGGGCAGGATCACCTCCCTCGATCTTCTGTTCAAACTCCTTTTGATGCAGCCCAGGATACGGTTGGCTTTCTGGGCTGCAAGTGAAAATTGAAGGCAGTTTATGTCAAGTTTTGCATTGACCAACACCCTCAAGTTCTTCTCTGTAAAGCTGCTCTCAGTCTCTTCTCTGCCCAACCTGTAGCTGTACCTGGGATTGCTCCGACCCCGATGTATGACCTTGCACTTGGCATGGTTAAACTTCATCAGGTTGGCATCATCCCACCTCACAAGCATGTCAAGGTCTCTCTAGATGGCATTCCTTCCTTCCAGCATATCAACTGAACCACCCAGCTTGGTGTCTTTGGCAAACTTGCTGAGGGTGCACTCAATCCCACTGTCCATGTCACCAACAAAGATGTTGAACAAGACCAGTCTCAA
>JANRGW010011398.1:0-11634 GCA_024733675.1 Psilopsiagon aymara | reverse complement strand
ACTGAGGCAAAGAAGTCATGAAGAACCTCAGCCTTCTCCAAATCCAGGGTAGCCAGTTCTCCCGATAGCTTCTGGAGGGGGCCCACGTTGTCCTTAGCCTGTCTTTTATTGCAATGTACCTATAGAATCCTTTCCTGTTATCTTTAACATCCCTAGCCAAGTTTAACTCAAACTGGGTCTTAGCTTTCCTAAGCTAAGCATCCTGAGCATTACATTTATATCCACAATATTTATATCCTGAGCATTACATTTTTATCAACAAGGATTTGCTTGACTTGGGATAGAGGAGGAAGTGACACACTGCAAATATAAGGCAGTCACCTGGAGAAACATCTTAGCTGCATGAACCATCCAGGCCGTTTTAGTAAGAGTGAAAGGACTTAGGAAATCCACACAGTAGTTTCATCTCCACATCTGCATTGTCCAGAAACATGGTATGCAACTGTGAATCATTCAAATCCAATCTTTTATTCACTGTCCTTTACGAAAAAAATTATTTCCCTGATAGGTTTGAGTTATTCTTGGCATTGCCAAAGCTCTTTATTGAGCATGTTATTCCTTGTAGAAAAGCAGAAAGGAGAAAAGCTGTAGCTAGTCCACAAACAGCATCAGTGATATGATCCCATGTTTAAGCTGTTTGTTGCTCACTTCAAATTTAGTGCCATTTCTTGCTGTCTTTGTGTACGAAATTGTGCTAGATTTACACAAATGAGAAATAAAAGCACCTTAAGTATTTTAACAGAGGTGTTACGATATTAGATTATGCATGTATATAAAAATGCCCACCATTTTTTGTGTCTAAGCATCACTGAAAATTAGTAGAGAATTTTCAGCTAATTTAGGTGATTTTTTTTGCTCTGTGTCATTGTCATTACAGAAATATGACTATTTGAGTAGGAGGTGTCTTCTAATTTTTTTACACTTAGAGATGAATACCATCAAAATACAGAATCCAAACCAAAATATATTGCCATACTTCAGCTCACAAGACTTTGGGATGTTAAAGAGCAAGACTAAGATACTGGGGATCCAGATTCACCTCTGCAAGAGGCTCAAACCTGCCTAGTAGGAGAGCTGTGTTCACAGGTCATAGCTTTCTGACTTCAGAGAAGCAAAAATATCCCATTAGGATTTTTCTATGCAGCAAAATCTGCTCTCTTCTGTCAACTTGACAGCTATCTAACAGGCATGGGTGGCCTCCAGATGACCAGCCAAAGATCAAAACAGTCAATAACTCAAGCTGTTTCCTCACTGTCAGCAGCAGCCCATTGTGTCTCACTCCAGGATGTCCCTGGGGCAGTAAAAGCTCAAACTTTTGTGGACAGCATAAATTAAGGAAAATCTCAGCATAAATTAAAGAGCACTGAAGTGGAAAGTACATGGAGGAACCAGATGGGCTGGGATGTCAGCATGTGGATGTACTGAGAGTGAATTTTGAAATGAGCCACTGATAAATTCTGTGCTGATATGCAAGTTAAGGCTGGGCCCAGACCTTCAGAACAAACAGTTTTTCCTTCCTACAGGGAAATATCTCTGCTTATAAACCATGAAAGAGCATCCCCAAATGAGCTTTATGTTGACCTTTTTGGAAAAAAGAAATACCAGGTTATGTTTACATTTTATGAAGAAAATCCAATCTGGTGTGAGTTGGGAATGAAAGTAAGCAGCAGCATGCCGCAATAGCCGGCAGCTTCCTGTGCTGTGGGGTGCCCTAGGGTAGCAGGGCAGGATCTGGCAGCCTGTCCTATCCGCTCACTCTGCCCCAGGCAGGAGTAGGACACTGGGGGCACCAGGGCCAGACCCAGCCCTGGACACAGGCACCACCCTGGGGGTGTGGACAGTCCAGCGCTGGGCTGGGCAAGGCCATGGGCTGACATGGATTATGGGTAGGGTAGGGGAAACCCCAAATTAGGCAGGTTGTGACTTGTAAAGCCTATCACTGGCCTGGCAAAGAGCTCCTTATCCACGTCTGCCTGTTGCTAAATCCAGTGGTCAGCGTTGGGGAGCAAGAAATGTGGGGCCATGTGTGTTTAACTGAAGAGTTTAGTCATCAGGATCCTGAATCTGTGTTCAGAGCTTCATCAACCAAGTGCTGCATCAGGCAAACACGCGCGATTCAAGTTTAAATCATAGCAATGATGAAAGCAAGTGAATTGGGATGTCAAGTAGGCCACTGAAATATCCAAAACAAGATTTAAGGAGTGGATACTAAATATACAGTTATTATGTAATGTCTATCATATACGTTGCATCCTTTCTCATGGCAAGGAGATTTTCAACTCAACATTATCCTGTCTGAGGCCAGGACAGCCTACTGTGCTGTTGTTTCAAATACCTTGACTTTAAAATCTAATGAGCCACCTACTCTTTCAAAATAATAACTGTTTCCCACATATTGCTTATTCATGAAATATGTATCTAATCCTGACTCCTCACTTCTTATTTACTCTAGCAAATAGATCCTGTTCTGCACAGGCAGTGCTGTCACTGAGCTTTAAGTCCAGGGACATGTGCAGAAAGCTTCATACAATAATTATGGAAAGTTATTGGGGTAGAAGGAGATGTTATCAGCCATTATCTCTTGCTCCAGAGGATGTGAGAACAAAAATAAATCCGGACACTGCAAATGCTTTGCTGCAAGCTAGGTGGTTAAAGTATTTCATATTCCTACAAGTCTATTTAAAGCAACTTAAATTTTTTTGATGGCCAGGAGCTCACCACAGCCTAGCTGCTTGCACAGACTAAGCTTCCCTAACACACTTCATAAAGTCCACAGGAAAATGGCTTCAGCTCCTGATGAATATTAATACAGATGAGACGTTAGATTACAGATAGGTCTTCAGAAAATATTTTAGGCTAATTTACTTTAGAGATACGCAAGCTCCCTTACAAGGCTTAGTACTGTTTCTTAGGCTCATATACTTCAACCTTCTGTCAAGTAACTTTCACATTCAGAGCAATGGCAGGTCAGCAGTTGGGTCTGAAGCAGCTTCTTGAATTGGGGAACAATTTAACTCTCCCTCAGTCAAGCAGCACTATCCAACACTTACTGACAACGTTTTGGAAATACCAGCTGTACCCCAGCTTGATTGGCCAGGATAAGCGCAGGCTATTTGGAAGGCTGTGCAGTGCTTTTACTATCTGAGTGCCTGAAGCTGCTCACAGAGAACTCAGCTTACATGCTGCCCAGGAAGAAGCCTAGTGTTAGTAAGGCAGGGGAGAGGAAAGAGGACAGGGAAGAATATTTTTTGCTTGCGTCAGTTTAACTATATCCAAGAAACCAGAAGAGAAAAAATTGGTATCTTGTATTTTACAGCACATTTCTCCCTTCCTTCCCTCTGGCTCCCAGGATACAGTACAGACTATAACCAGCCTCAAGAAAAATGAGAAATATTAAAGTTATCCATCATTTATGATAAATCTAAGGAAACAAATATTATCTTTAAAACAAACAAACAAACAAACAAAACCCCAGGCACATCATTGCCTAAACGAGTCTGGTCAGTAATTGGAGTTATACAGGAAAATAACTTCTGCATACTGATTTAGCAGAGGCTGGAGAAGTAGGGGAATTCAAGAGGAAGAACAACACTGTCAGAGAATGCAGCAGAGGAACAAACTGATGGGATATCACTTTGGGAAAAGCCTAGAATGTCTAGAAATAGAGTTTTGGACAAAGTGGTATTTGAATAACTTGGAACTAAGAAAAAATACTTCAGAGAAACACTGCAAATGTCATCTGTAAATAAACATAATTGCATCAAAGATGTCAGACTCCAATAAGCTGCAAAAATATTGATAATGCTTGAGAGATTTACACTCCCAAGTGATGCCAGTGCACTTTGTAAATTCAGAAGTAACATCTTGTAAATTCAGAAGTAACATCTTGTAAATTCAGAAGTAACATCATCCAACCAGCATGTTGCTCCACAGAGATGGAAGGTAGCATCCCATTTAACAGTTCACACGCAGTGCCACTCCACAAGGCATTACTTTGTAGGGAAAACAACACTGTGATCCATTAAAATAGCAGGAAATTGAGATAATCAAGACAGAATTACACTAATTACAAATGGGCCCACACATAAAGCTAATGGCTCTGTTCTTAGGGAAGGAGAGATACAGTTTTGGTGCTCATCCGGAGCCTGCCATTATTGAACTTACCTAGCTTCTATCACTATTCTGAAGAACTGGAACTACACTGATAAGAGAAAAAGCCCTACAACATCAGTAAAGTTTTAGCAGTATCCTACATTTTCTTTAAGTGCATCTTAACCAAATGCTAGCATACCTGACCTTGTTTACTTAGAGATATCTAACAAGGCCCTACATGCATACTTCAGACCACTTAATGCATGTTGAAAACATGTTAAGAAAAGACAGTTAAACAGTTGCAATTTCAATATGGATATTGCAGGCTTTTTATACTGATTTCCAAAGGGAAAAAAAACATATTTTATTAATTTTTAAAATATGTAAGTAAAGCACAAAATACTGGGGAGTAATATTTTCCCACAACAAATGAAAATAAGGTATTAGACATTATTACCACCTTGAACATATCAGGATGTTAGGTACTATCTGTCCCCAGTGGGGGAGATTTTTTACCATTTTGTTCATGGGGACTATTGTAGGACCTTTAACAGTGAAAAGAATTATTAGATTGCTTTTCCTCAACTACCTGTTTATGTGTTTGAGAATATATGTTGCAAGTACAGGCAACACAAAAAACTCCAAATTGTTTTAAAACAGAACAAGCAAGTCCTCCCCTTTTAGTTGCTCACCACTGTTTCCTATATATCTTTGATTAAAACCCAGCAAAAGCATAGTAGAAAAACCCTGAATTTCTAACTTAGAAAAGAGTTTTCCCCCTTGCTTTGCATTTGTGTCAAAAAGAACTTGAGAACAAAATATTTTCCACATTCCTATTTAATGTCTCTTTAAATGCTCTGTCAAAATTATTTCAGCTTGTACTGCAAAGAGGATCTAAAGAACAAGTTTTTATTCTGCACTCATCATTTTCTTTCCTTTAAACTGAAGTTCTTATCAGTTTGTTATACAGTTAGCAGTTATACACAAAAAAGAGCCCAAAACTTGAAGACATGCTCTGTGGTGAAAGATCTCACACTGCTTTCCAACATGGTCAAGGCTAATCAGCTAACAACAGCTACAAAATGAAAAATCAGCTCTGCAAGTTCTAAAGTGAGGGGAGAACAACAAAGTCAAATAATCTTAAGAGGCTTGGTTCTTTGCATGGAACAAAAGCCATTTGAAACCTTCTTTTACTTTTCTTTTCCTGGGAAATCTAGCAGTGCTAAAGGGGTACAGGGTAGATATGCAAATCATGAAGGATATTTTGGAGGTCAGTTACTATTTCTTGTTCCCTTCTCTTAGCACATGAGAACAATGAATCCAGCACCAAGTTCAGTGTGTGCAATGGCATCAGATTTAAAACTCATTATATGTACTTTTAAAAGTGCAAGTAGGCTTTGAAATTTGAGCAAGGAAAAGTACATTTCACTCACAAAATTAAATACTTGTATGCTTACTAGAACTGTTAAGGCCTCATTACATACCACTTGCCCAGCCTGCAGGACTTTATTTTGAGGAGCTCTATCCATGGCGAGCAATATAGATCTATGGAGAACTGGTGGGCTCCAGTCAGGAAAAGGAAAAGATAAAATGTGCACTCTTCATATTTTCTGCAACTGACTTTCAATAGCCACTGGAGACCCATGCTCCAAATTTTTTATAAGAATTATTATGTGTCTTATTCCACTCATTGTATTTAATCTAACCATGTCTAAACCCCTTGCCTTCATTTTGCTAATATCTTTTAAGCCCAAGGATATCAAAGTACCATTACAATTAGCTCAAAGTGCCCAGATACTGGAAAGTGGAGACTGCTTGGAGCCTGGGAACAGCATTTCAGTGTCAGCACAAGGCAGTGTTTGACAGAGGCACAGAAATAATTTTACAGCATTTCACTAAGCATATTAGTAGCACTCTACTAGAAAATAAGCAAGCATTACAAGAAGCAAAATCAACAATTTACAAAAGCAGAAATTTATCAAGAGCAGTAGGATCGTATATTACTTAAATCAACACTGAATATTTCTCACAGAACCAGTTGGCTCTGACCAGCTTCAGCATAAGCTCTGCATATTGAGCTAAAATAAAACTGAGGCACAATGAACGTTTTCATTAACGTACTGTTTTCAAAGTTCATGTAAACAACTTTTTCTTTTCCTCTAATACCTTACACTGTATGCCCACACTTCTTTCATGTTAACCCCCAGTTTAGCTTTGCTTCCACAATGGGTAACCCTGGCAATCAAACAGAATCCTTCAGCATGCAGCCTTGGTATTTTTCTTAAGCTCTTACAGTGTAACAACTTAGATCTTCCACACTAACTAAATATTTTAACACATAGTGGGGTTGAGGTGAAGTATAATAAAAGAAAGACCAAGTAATCTCAGTTAGCTCAGAAAACCAAATACACTTCAGTCAGAGATGCAAAAGGCTTCATATTTCTTACTGTCCTTATTTTTTATTTTGATCTTTCAAGCTTTTTCTGATTAGCTGCAAGAATCATTTCAGTTGAGACTCTAGCTATTTCAAGAAACTCAGCTGAGTCCCACCTGGCCTAAACTGTAAGGCAGTCTCAGACTATCAGCTGCTTTGAGCAGTGAGCTAAAACACAGCTGGTTTGAAATGCAGAGCTGAGACCTGTGTCAAACGTCAGTCTGCCTCAAGTGCATTTGCAAAGCATGAGGCAAAGCTGAGTGTCTGACTAAAAAACAAATGTCCTCAGAAGTGACAATATCTATCATGAGCCCTGCAGTGCCTTGTTATAATTGCAAGAAGCTGTGTACCAATCACCACAGAGGGCTGACTGAAACACCTCTTCTCTATTACTGTATTTTCAGAGATAGAAGCCACAACACATAAACTTATCTGAGAATTAGAAGAACTGGAAATTATTGACACTTAATTCTCACAGGTCAGTCATACAAGTATTTTAAGTTGAGAAATGTTGATTCTAACTAATGCTAACAGCACTGTGAGATTCCTTGTGAGATGTATTGTGCAGTTTGGAGGTGTTTATTTTTTATCAAACAACTGATTCTTCATGAAAAAAAATCCTTTGCTTTGTGTCAGTCATACAGCGTTCCACTGACAGTCTGAGCTATCTACAGAAACCAGTATACTCAGTCTGACTTTCCCAATTCTCCATATGGCTCTAACCTTTGTTATTTGTTACTCTATACTTCTATTACTCTATTACTTCAGAGGAGCTCGGCCTTTGGCTCATGGAAGGTGTACAGCCTGTTAGGAGAACTGACCCAACTGAGCCTGCTCAGGGTGCTCTACTCTCCTTTGCCATAGCCTTCCAGAGCACCCTGACTTGGGCCCTTGATGCCATCCTGTCCTGCCAAGCTGCACAACACAAGCGCACGTATATATTCCATTTTCTTCTGTCCCCTCCAAGACTGAGATATCATCACCAGAGTTGGTGGCATTCACTCTCCCCAGCCAGCAGAATGAGCCATAGGGTCTGCTCTTCCAAGAAGACTGGATCCAGCTGGATCACATAATTCATTTCCAAGACATGAATGCTGTGCCTCAATGCCTGCTGTGAAATCTGGGCGGGCTGATGGATTATTGATAACAGCATAACTCTGCCCTAGCAGAAGAATGAAGACAGTCTGCCAAACACTAGTGATTTGCTAATGATGCTTATCTGCTGTAACCATCATGGAGAATTGGAAGTGTCAGAGTGGAGGGAAATCAGTTTGAAACAAACTTCTGGAGTTGGCCAAAGGAATGAGAAGGCTATAATTTGTGGAAAACTCTTACTACAACTACAGTTAAAATTGTGATTTTGCAGGTTTTGGCCATGGGCTGTCTTTAGAGCTGCATGTGTCATGAACCACATCAACTAGCAAAACGGTCTGAATTCAAGAGGTTTTGTGTAAGACTTAATGAAACTTCTATATCTTTGAAAGACGTGATTATTAATCAGAGATTCTATGGAGGTGGTCTATGGGAGGATGTCCTTAACCTAGCTGGGGAGTCAGCATGGCTTTTGGGGCTGAGGACACCTGGACTGTATGGCTCCACGTGCCAGATGAAAGCAAATGAGTGAACACTCTACTGTGCCAAATTAAGACACAGAGTTCATCCAGGGTCAGATCCTGTGACTGCTTCACTATGATTGAGTTCAGCAGTAGGGTGAACCTCCAAAATAGGGATCTAACAAAGATTATAAGAGGTTACAGCTACAGTCTATTGAAGTTAAGAAATAAAGAATAGCAGGATAGATTTCCAAAGAAAATTCATGTGTAAAAATCAGATATACATCTACAGGGCCTAAGCTCTATTCATTCCAGCAAAGCATTTTTCCACTATTTTGACAGCTCTGACTGATTAGTTCTTAGTTGGACAAGAATAGAAAGGAAGTGGACAAGAAAATTCACCTCTTAGCTAGAAACAAAACCCCTGCATTGTCCAGGAAAGAGTACACAGCTCACCTATAAACTGGGCCTGACAGGTTATCAGGGACAACTAGGGTGTATAGAAAAGGTTTTTCAGTTCTGCCATTTGGTAGCACAGTCCTAATGATCTGCCTTCCCCATGGAAATGGCCTTAGGGCAGCATGTTTGTTCCTTGATACTGATCTCCCACATGCACTTTTATCCTGTAGAAGGCAAGAAAGGATTTCTATGACAGATCTCTATTGACAGAAAGTCTTCAAGAGCATTGCTGTAATGGGGCATTATCTGATGTTCTCATCATATTAGATATATTCAGACTGTTTCTATTTCCTCTTTCTTTTCTCTTGTCCCTGCAGATGTTGCCCACTTTTTGAAAGACTATTTTTGAAATAGCAGTTGGCTGCAAAAAGTTTGATGAAATCTCATTTTAGTCTTATATTCAGACTGTCAAAGACCACTTTCTTCTGAAATGGGATTGATTTGAAACAACTTCTTTTTTATAGAATAAAACTGAAAAAAAAAGTTCAGACAGCATTGAAATATCCTTTTGATATTTTTGGAATAAAATACAGCAGTGCTCTGTATTGAAACAATAGCAGATTATTCCTCTGCATAGGAGAGATAAGAAGTATTGAGAATGCTCAATATCAAGAACATCAAAACCTTGCTAATGACCTAAAAATCAAAAACTAATTGTTTAAAAATTGAAACACAGACACTCACTGAAGATAAAAAAGTGATTTGCAGATAACATCAGAAAATCTAAGGCATAAAATCAGCTGCAACCAGCAAAGGACATAAAAGGCAGCAAAGAAAAGCTTTTATAAATACACTGAGAATAAAAGATGGAGAGCATTGCACTTGTATTAAGCTGGAATGGTAAACATGCATGAAGGAATGTAAAAGGACAAAGTGTTCAGCTCCTGAGCCTTAATAAAAAGAATATCTGGGACCACATTCTTAACACATTTCAGTAGTGTGGAACACTGGCTAGAATTAGGAGAGAACAGACAGCAAATATTCAGCTGAGACACATGTGCATGATAATGGAGCCTGCTGAAATCCACCTTAGAAGATCAAGAAATAATTGAAACATTCTGAACTACTTTGAGGACACACAGAGGACTGACAAGAACAACTATGGCGCTCTCCTACAGAAAGAAGAAATGAAAAGGAGAAGCTGGAAAACTGTAGGTTAGTCAGCTTAAGTTAAATACCTGGAAAGACATCACAACAAAATATGAAATGGTCTGTGTATAAGCAACTAAAGACATAAGCATAAGAGACAGCTTGTATTTATCAAAATAAAGTATGTTAAACCAAGCTAGCTTCTTTCCAAGTGAATAACTTTGCTTTTCAGAATAAACTTGCTTTCCTGGGCAGAGGAAGACAGTAGAGGAAAGGGTTATTCAGTTTAGTGAAGTTGTTACAGAGACAGACAACCTTCTCCATAAGCAAACTCAGCAAATGTGGCCTCTATTATATCACCATAAAATAAGCCTGTCAGCTGTGGGGAAGGCCTGCTCGAAGAACAGTCAACAGTATTCCCATTTCAGTTTGAAATTGCACTAGCTTTGAAAAGCAAATCTTTCACAGTGTGGAGATTCTGTTCTCAGGACACCTGTAATAGGAAGGGGTGATTTCTAGGCAGCAGCAAGAGCAGCCCTGTGAAGAGAAAATACGCCAGACCCTACCTGCACTTACCACAGGACAAACTGATGGATCTCGAGGCAGATATTTAGTCTGGAAGCACTAAAACACCTCTGCGGGAGAGCTGTTGCTAAGCCAGTTCTCTTTTTATGCAGGGTGAATGAGGCTGTCAGCGGAGAGAGACTGAGTTCCAGCGACTCTAGTTGTCAGCAACTGTCAATGCAATTAGCAGTATTATCTCCATCTATAAACCAAAGTATTCCTAGGAAATAGTGGTTAGCATCGCACTACATCACTGTGGCATCTGCCTATGCTTGAGTTTCTCTTCCCTCACAGAGGGCACCTCATAAAGCACCTTGTGCAGCACGTAATAGAAAGGAAGGAGACAAATACCTCTCTTATATCCTTGAGGTAGAGTAAACAGATTTAATCTGGTTGTACCAGCCCTGTGATGAATGTATGGTAACACACAGCACCAGACAGAAAAGGCACATGCCCACATAAAGTCATTGAGCGGGTCTTTATTGTTTATAATTTGAAGCATCTACAACCTTATCAAAATATTCCCCAATTTACAGTTTGTACAATAATATATTTACATTAGTTCACAGTGACTGAATTAACACTTTGAAGTCATTAACTACAAGTCCTAAATGTTGATATTTATGAAATTCTGTAAAATAGAGAATTTGGCAAGAATGAAAGGATTTTTTGAATATACAACATGCATTGTTTTGCACATGTACATTCATTTACAACGAGATGTACATTTGTTTACAAGGAATATCAGTAAGTTACTTATTATTATATTCCTGAATAACTGAGATACATGAAAGGAGCAATTAACTGAGCAATTGAGGCAAACATGCAGTCCCCTACAGTAACTTTAGCTGACAGGCTGTCATGGTGAATTGGATCACATTGGATTAGATCATGTGTGCCTAAGCCCTGCATTATATCTTGATGTAGTCCTCTGCATTTTTATACTTCTTTCCTAAAATTTTCTAGGCTTCTTTATTAGTATATAATTGTAGCCCTTTACTAATAAAAGCAGTTAAGACTCCTCCTTTTCTTGTCTTTACAAACAGATCAAGTAACAGCTTAAATTCTTACCATGAAGTAAAAGCACATCTTTAATCATAGAATCATAGAAAAGTTAGGGTTGGAAAAGACCATCAGATCACCTAGTTCCAATCCCCCTGCCACGGGCAGGGACACCTCACACTAAACCATGCCACTCAAGGCTATGTCCAACCTGGCCTTGAACACCGACAGCAATAGAGCATTCAGAACTTCCCTGGGCAACCCATTCCAGTGCCTCACCACTCTTACAGTAAACAGCCTCTTCCTCATATCCAAGCAAAACTTCCCCTCTTTAAGTTTGAACCCATTATCCCTTGTCCTATCTCTACAGTCCCTAATGAAGAGTCCCTCCCCAGCATCCCTGTAGGCCCCTTTCAGATACTGGAAGGCTGCTATGAGGTC
>JANRGW010011393.1:42516-54539 GCA_024733675.1 Psilopsiagon aymara | reverse complement strand
CGAGGGCTTGAGGCTCCCTCGGTGGCTGCTGCCGCTCTGAGTTGAGGCTCCTGGACGCTGAGCTTCCCCGCAGTCAGTTGAAGGCGGCCCCTCTGGAGCTACTCACCTCAGCACTTATCAACATAGATACTTTTCTTTGGTTTATTTCCTTAAATTTAATAAAGCCTTCCAGCTTTCAGGGTAATTTAGTCTCAAATCTCCACTTTCTGGTTCAGTTTTCATTATTCCACATTATTCTTTCACCCTCATTATAGAAGCTGGCTTTATTCCCAATTCGTAAAGTGACCCAAATTCTCCAGGAGATATTTTCTAGCATTGATTTTACCTTATTCATGAAGTTAATGGCATGACTGTTTCCACCTTTACTTTCTGTGCTTTCTTAGCTTTTATTATTTTCATAATCCCACACCCACACACTCTTTTCCTTATCTAGAACACACAATTCTTTTTCTTGTAATAATGCTATGTGCATTTCATTTTCCATTTCTGCCCACCCTGACAGGAGGAGGTAGGTCTGTATTAAACATGGGGGTTTATCTGTTTTTAAAATAACACCAAGCAAGAATACCAAAGAGCAAAAAACTTGCAATAAACTCTTATTTTGCAGTGTTTGAGTCCCTTTTTGACACCTGCAATTCATCTGACCAAAATTCCTCTCTGAATATATTCCAAATGCTCTTTATCTGGTATGTTTTTCATCTATCACCTTTGTGTAAACATGGTTTTGGGGATGGCATACACATGCTCTTGTTAATGGCATTTATGAGATTCACAATATTTTTCAAGGTAGACTTTAGGAGCCTATATCTTATAGGATGGAATATTTTCACCCCAGTATATAGTCTGCCTCTTTAATAAGATTGTCTGTACATGGAAAACTCCAAACATTGTTACCTTTTTTTTATAAAGCCTCGTTCTTCTTCAAAGTATTATTGTTTTCTAAAATCTACACTTTCTTTTAATTGTCTATATTTTTTTCAAGTATTATGTCAGGTTTTCTGATGTAGACATTAAAATATAGGAAAACAGATGATCCCGTTTCCATTCAGGGATTCAAATTTGCAGTTTATTCACAATAGAAAGACTCACAGTCCTCTATCATGTCTCTCCCTTTCTGACTTGGATTGGTTTCTCTATTTCTTGCCGGGACAAGGTATAGTAATTCCTTTCTCCATGGCTGTTCTGTGCATGGAATGACATGGCATTATCCCAAGCAGGTCTCTGACAGGGGAAGCCCCATAATCCAAGGCCCGTTTCAGATCATTAATATCCAGAACTAGTCCTTTGCCCATACAGCTCTTTCACTATCTGCTTTCTTAACAGGAGATTAGGTAACCATAAACAAGTCAAAAAAACCCCAAGGCCTTCATTCAGTAAATTGAAACTTCTTGACGCTGAACTTCTCACCCTTTCTTAAAAAGGACAGAATTTTTTAATTCCTCTCAAACCTATTTCATCTTCCTTTATAAAAGACTTTCTCCTACTTAAGAAAAAAATGATGACAAAATATCAGTTCTGTTAAATTACTTTTTCAATAGTAGATGATTTATAGTTGATTAGGTAATTAAATCAAATACAAGTGCCTGAAAGTAAATCTATTTTTATCATCCCTGTAAATTAAAAGTTCCGCATCATAAAAAATCATGACCATCTTGAAAATGACTAGTCAAGTGCTTTTTATAGGCCAGCAGGATTTATTGTCAATTAACGTATTGAACTGGATAGTCAGCATAACCCCGTTCTCAAGACTTTTTAAATTATTGGCTTTGGCTATCAAGCTGCTCCATATCACAGTAATGAAATGTATCCAGCTATTCACATATTGAACAATTCCTTAGGTTGGGTTTATATCTCACTATAACAACATTTAATTTTGCTATTATCTCTGATCCCCTGTAATGAATACAAATACATTCCTTTTTTCCATCATGGGTTTATCAATTTTCATTGATTTGCCTGTAATGAATGCAGACAGAATGTGTGAGGAAGAAAAATTTAAAGAGATCGCATCCATTAAAATATCTGTAAATTCCAAAGTTTGCCATTTGCAGTTGCATCAATTAGAAGAAAGAATTCAGAAAAAAAAAAAATAAAAAATAAAAGGAAGTATCATTTTAAGTCTTAATATTTAAATAACTGTAAAATGGAATTCAAGGGCCTCTTTTTACAGAATATTTGCTTTTGGAATTTTCTTTCCACAGAAAAAAAAAAGAAACCCCACAACCCAAAACATTCTCATTATATATTTGCTTTCATATAGATTAATTTTCCTTTTTCAGTAGAGGTCAAGCTGACAAATAAAAATGTACTTTATGGTGCATTGTGTAATTTGCTATATACAAACTATGTTTGAAAATGGCTCATGCCAGTATCTCCCCTTCAATGGGGAAGTCCCCCAGCCCCAAAATCAGTGCTCCCTGAGGAAAGCACTTTCACTGTTGGAGTGCTCCCTGCACAGAGGACACCTCAGCACAACCTACATACTTTCTACAGTTTGTATACTGATACTTTCCATTTTTTTTCCCCTAATTCTGAAACCTAAATAAAACCACAATGATTTAAGGCAAATAAAGACATCTTGCAATGCACAATTCAGACTTGCATATTGAAACCCAAACTTTGAAATGAAAATTCACTGTTCTCAGTTGTGACATTTTATTGCACTATGACAATTAAATCTGCTTGTATTTGGAAATTATATCATTATGTGACAATGTAATTTAATATGAAGTGATACAGTAACATCCTGGCTTTCACTCGGGCACAGAAAAAAAAAAAATTTAATGAATCCATGAAACATATAACATCCGTTTTATCCAGGAAAACAATACTGACAGCAGAATCTGACCTACTGTATTCATGTTGTGTGGCAGAGTAGGACAAGGTTGGGTTCATAAAGAAAATTAGGAACTGCTAGGCAGGATTCAGCTATCCTGTTTTTCACACACACACACACACACTCACACACACTAAATTTGAATAGTTAGAAGGCTTGTTAGAAACAGATGCATAGATAAGTTTGTTGTTTGGTTGTTTTTTGATGAGAAAATTCACTTCTAATCGTCTAGAAGAATCCTGTAAGTTTTAATGCCTCAGAAGATCATAATCAAACACTGTAAGCAGATTTTCAAACAAAATGAGTAGTATGACTAATAGTAAAACACTCTTTGAAGAAAAAAAAACCCCAACAAACCAAACAACAAAACCCAAAAAAAACAATTGCTGGACATTAAAACGTAAGTTAGTATTCGTTATACTGATTTTTTGTCTAAAGAATCACAGAATACTTTGTGTTGGACGGGACCTTAAAGATCATCCAATTCCAACAAGCAGGGACAGCTTCCACTAGAGCAGGTTGCTCCAAGCCCTGTCCAGTGTTCAACCTGGCCTTGAATGCTGCCAGGAATGGTGCAGCCACAGCTTCTCTGGGCAGTCTGTGCCAAGGCCCCATGATCCTCACAGGAAAGAACTTCTGCCTAAGATCTCATTTAAATCTTCCCTCTTTCAGTTTAAAACCAATCCCGTTGTCTTGTCACTATACATCGTTGTAAAAAGCCCCTCTGCAGGTTTCTTGTAGGTCCAATTTAAAGTATTGAAAGGCCGCAGTAAGGTCTCCCCTGAGCCTTCTCCAGAATGAGCAAGCCCTATGATCAATATTTCTTGTTTTAAACACAACATAATCATTTCTTTATGGACAAAATGCAACACCAGTCTTCTGCAGCCCCATATGATACCTCAGATAACTTTGTGTTAATGAGAGAAGAGGCAGAAAAATACATCTGGATAAGGAGTCCCAAGAAAAGCAGAGAAGAAAATATGATCTGTTTCCAGATGACTTTCCAGATGACTCTGTCGCTCAGACTTATATCTGTTGTGCAGAATAAAAATTCTCCACCACCCTCTTCTGTTTATACCCCAATTTCTCTAAAAGCACCATGTAGCATCTAGGTTAGCTGTAACACTTCATACACCCAGTGCAGGTGATACCAACAGCCAAAGTAATCTGGTTCCTAAGTGCTGTCATGGGATGCCTCCTCTGGAATAAAAGATAGAAAAGATGCAGGGGAGATAAAATAGGTAGTTAGTGTACTTCTGCCAGTTAACAGAAGAGACACAGAAAACTAACAGCCAGCACCATGTTAATTTCCAAACTACAGGAAGCCTGGTTCCTGCTGAATATACAGGCTTCAAGGCCGGGTTGGTCAGAGCCTTGGGTGGCATGGTTTAGTGTGAGGTATCTCTGCCCATGGCAGGGGGGTTGGAACTAGATGATCTTAAGGTCCTTTCCAACCCTAACTATTCTATGGTTCTGTGATTCTGCCTGGAGACTAGAAAGGTATGGCAAATACCCACTGATACAGTTAAAAAATGGTGCCGCTCAGCATTATGTGTTATGCCCAGAAATATCATTGTCATACATATTAAAACTTTTATATATTACAAAGCCAAATTATTTTTCAAGTTAAAAAAAAAAAAAAAAAGAAGAGATGTTAAGAGTAACTCAGGACCTTTTTTTAGTGTTGCTAAATTGGGATAGATTAAAATGCACAAAAAAGAACATGTACTAATAAATTTCTTCTTCCCTGTTAAAAGGAAGTTCAGAAACTGCCTGACTGATTCCCTCTAGACCTACTGAATCTGCTTTTTCCAGGATATTCTTAAATTCAGTTTTCTAGATCACCCTACTGAAACTCAGTGAGAGCCTGGTACCTAACTTTCCTGTGCTGCTTTGAAAATTCCAGCCTACAGCATTGCAAGCGTGCTTTGAATAAGTTACTTCAAAGTAAAAATGTCCTTATCTTCTATCATTTTAACAGCTTCAGAAGGTTTTCAGTGTTACTCTCACTAGTAAATAAACCAGATATCTCATTTTCATAGCTGATTTTTTTTTTTTTTTTTGGTCACATGTAGTATCCTAAGTCACAAGTGTGGCATTTAATACTTGAATATCATCAGCATAGTCTAAAGCTTGATAATATTATACAGGAGATAAATGCTGCATGTTGAACTCCATGGTGTTACTTGCAAGGTGTGCCAGATGGAAGAGACTTCCCTTGCAGTCTTGAGTGACAAAAAGTTTGCAGACTCAAAGAACCTTAGAAGGCAGTACCTATAGTAAAACACATAGATGGCCAGTTCTGCTCATGCTCTTTTTAGCAGTAATTAATTCTGCTTTGATCCAAAATACTTGGGAAAAGAATCAGATAAAATTATTTAAGACATTATAGAGTACTTAAAAGAGAGCTCTGCTGAAGGTACCTAATTTCTTAGGAAACGTTAAAACACATTATTTCAAAGCCAAAACATGGGTTCATCACTGAATGAAAAACAAAAATAAATGTCATCTCTTGGAATTTTTTTGTATCCATGTTAAAGCAATCAGTACCAGCTTCTAATCTGTCAAACATAAATCTGAAAAGTGCTGAGTTTTGTATCTGTTGCATGTGGTGTGTCCCCCCCCCCCCAAGAATAGCCAGTGCTTTCTAACAAAGATTTTTTCAAACTCCTCTTTAAACATACAGTGTTGGTTTTGTGCATCACTGATACATTTTAAACAAGTATAAAAAATCCCATACCATAATATTTGCTCCCAAGGTCCAAGCTTGCCTCACTGTTTGGGAATTTTGTTCAAAAAACCCCTTCATTGATCTTTCAGAGGCAATTGCTGGGGAAAGAGGGACTACCTTGTTACAAGAACCAGGTTGGACATAGTCACATAGTCTTGAGTGATATGGTTTAGTGGGAGATGTCCCTGCCCATGGCAGGGGGGTTGGAACTAGATGTTCTTAAGGTCCTTTCCAACCCTAACTATTCTATGATTCTATGATTCTAAGAACAACTCCTCTGAATAAGAATGTACTTTGTATATCAGATTTGGAAATACTAATACTCTTCCTTAGAAAATACAAATGAAACTGAGTGATGCAAAATCCAGCCTAGAAGTTTGCCCACCAACCAAATTACAGTGTTTTGGAAAAGATTTCACACCACTGAGGGTGGTTTCATACCCTTTCAGTGTGCCATAGCCCCAGCACAAAATATTTCACATCTTTCCCAGTCTCTACCAGTACTATTAGAAAAATCTATTAATAATGACAGCATGCAGTCTCCAATTGGGATTAAAACTGCAAGAAAAGCTGGGCATTTATGATTTACTGAACTGCCAGATCTGTTGAAGAAGGCCAAGGGCTTTCTTGGCCTAGAATAGTGATTTTTTGTTAACAAGGAAAGAGGTAAAACTAAGGTAAGAGGCAGGGGAAGTGACTTGGTTATGTGCGACCCAGAAGATCCTGATTAAAACCCAGAGCCTAACAGAAAGAATAAAGGAGAAAATTAACAGCTTGCTGAGTGAGTGACTATGATTCTAGCACGCTTTTTTCAACCTGGCAAAAGGAGGCATCCTTGCCTGCTTTTCTTTAAAAAAGCTTATTTGATGATAAACTCTGTATTATCAAAGGTGTTTTCCTCTCACTGTACTCCCAAATGTTATTTGTGATTCCCCTTCTCCTCCCACTTTGCTCCTGGACATTTCTGAACAAGTTGAGGAGTTGAGATTGCTGTATACCTGTTGTCTCATTAAGATCCCATACAGCCAGAGGCTCTGCAGAATCATCCTGAGACAAAGCACATGCCAGCCACAGAGGCTTTGTGCAGCACTAACCACACAGAACATTTGTTGGTTTGTGGCAAAGGTCGTAGCTGCTGTTACACACTTATAAGCCTAAAAGCCCACCACTGTCCTTGAAACGCTGATAAGAGTCTCCTCAAGTGTTATGACATTGTTTGAGACAGACAACCAAACAAAAATATGACAGAAGGTGCTTAGAAAAAGCACACATACTAAATAAAACCTGCTGCATGATGGGTCAAGTGAGCCCACCCTGCAAACACATCTTTCATGCCTGGCACAGTTTTCCACCCTCAAGCACTTTACAAGACACCTCAGTAAAAGAACTTCTTCAATCTCTTCATTTAAAAATCGATAACCTTCAGGCTTCCACAGCTTCCTTTGAGACTAAGGTAAATAAAATTGAGTGAAGGCTGGACCAATTTGAAAAGCAATGAAGTCAATTGAAACTCAAACAAGAAAGAGAGTAATTCTGTAATAAAAATCACAAGGAGAAAAAACCATGTTTAAGCATTATAGAGCTCCTGAAAGAAGATTGGAGTCTTTGAAAAAAAAAAAAAAAAAAAAAACAAAAAAACAAACAACAAACCCAACAAAACCCGCCAGCTTTGTCATAGTTCTTGATGTTCTGAGCCTCTTCCCCGAAAGACCCAAAATGGCTAAAAACTTATGGAAAAATCCAAAGCAGACATACTGAAGAAAATCCCATTATTTGGAGTAGCAAAAGCAATACATCTGCATGAGTTTTCGAGGCTCAAAGTGCTGTGTAGGAAGAACATCATAATCACAGTGAGCACGTGACAAAGCAGAGTTTGAGCAGTGGCCAAAGAATCAGGATAAAAATGGAGACCAGCAGTCTTACCATTCCATAAACCCTTGGCAAAGCATAGGAAGTAACTTCATTTGAAGAAAGAAAAATTTTTACTAAATGACCTTGCATCAATCTTCTGTCCTGTCAGACTGCAATTACTACTCTTGAGAGAAGAAATGCAACACTGCTGGGAAGCAGCAGTAGCACATTTCACACAGAACTGAAACAGGGCACAAAGAAGTTTGATAACTAGACCCATAAGAAATTCCTCAAGCTATTTGTTTCATTCCTTTATCACAGAAGATGCCTTTGAACATGGCTGTTCTGGAAAAAGCTATTCAGGCTCTCATCCTCTATGTCGGGCATTGGTGATTTGCCCTCACATGCTGGCATAAAGGAAAATGTTAGACTAAAATAATGCAAAAATTGACAGGCCTACAATATGGGAAACAACTTGCAACAAAGTGTGTTCTGAACTAAGTCACAGCATCCTACAGATTTTCTGAGAAGTTCTGAGAAGTATGGTTGCATGGCTGCATTATTTGCATGGCCTGAACAGGAAGTAGAAACAGATGTAAGTATTTTGAACCGCAGGAATTAAAACAGACACTTTCCATCCCTGAAATGTAAAAAAAATGGTGTCTTCTCTAAAGGTTCACACAAAAATATTCCCTATATTAAAAAAATTATTATTATTTATTTATTTTCATTGAAACTATCAGTATCTGGTTTTACTGACACACTTGCTCCAAAGCACTGGGGTCGAACAGAAGGCATATGGGAACAAAATTCAAATACTGTTAAGGCATTTCCTGTCTAACAGAGGCTCATGATTTTGAGTTGGACTGCTTTCTGGTTTGTGACTTACGCATAGATGAAGGCTGCTGTGGCTGACTGGTTTGTTTGTGGTTCTTTGTTGCAATGTTTTGTTAACCTTCCTTTATGTATTTTTAATGAATACTACAAATAAGAAATGTGTAAACTCATCCTGAGAAGAGGCTATAATGTCTTCCTGTGCTTTTGATTCACTGCCTCATTTGCAAGATTGCTGCTTATTCACAAATTAATTATGCAATGGCATCTTTAGCTAATAAAGTATAAACAAAAAACATTTAATCCAATTCATAGTTTTCTCTCAATCAAACCAAGTCTGTCAAACGTAATTACATTACACATGCAAAGCAGGAATGAGCCAAGCATGTGCCACACCTGCTTAGCACTTCTTCAAGCAGACGATACACAGTAGAAGAACAGTTGGCAGCACAGATGGCAGAGCAAAGAAGACTTGTGAAAAATGTAGTTGTGGAGTGTGGTTTTGTGCCTTTTATTGATGAGAAGGGTCAAACAGTGACCTCACTTTATGTAAAACACACCTTTCTGGTACCTTCAGGCTTGACAACTCTAATTTTGGAGATACAAACCCCAGTCACCTTGCACTTCCTAAGGGAAGTGACTTGCAACTCATGGGGAGTCACTGATGGTTTCCAAACCCAGCCACAAGCTCTGGGGATATGTGTGCTATCATTTATGACCGCAGAGACCACACTGTATTTCAGGGTGGGTCTAAACAATATACATGCCCACTAACATCATTGTATATCTATATAATAAGATCTGTTGGGCAATAATAAGGATAGCATTTCAGTGCCTCCAGTTCATGTAAACTCAATAAGGCAGTCCTAGGTATCTTTTCAATTTTGTGGATATAATTAATTGATAAAACAGACATATGATACAATATTAATGTGCATTTATTGTTATTTCTACTTTAAAACTATGTAATTATACCAAAAGGCAGAGTTTCTGAAAACTGCTTTTGCAAAATACTCCATGCTATCACCTAGTACCACTGAAATGATCTCTATCATTTCACGTACAGTTAGCATCTTGCAAACACAATCAATACATCACTCTTCATTTCCTAAAAGATCTAATATCTAGCCTTTGGCTTCCTGTACACACAGGGAAGAAAATCTCAAAAAGTTCTTATTCAGAGCAGCTTGTGTCTCTTATCTCAGTTACTGTTATCTACATCCATATTATAAAAGCTTGGTATGAAACCATCACTGCAGTTAGCTGCTTTCACCACACATCTCCGAGGTTCTTCATAACTTTCTCCAGTTTTTCCAAGCTTTAGGGAAACATTATTCCCACCACAAAGGTTTTCTTCCCTGACAGAGACAACTATTATGGAAGACCTTGGGTTACATCCAGAGCAGATACTCCCAGTGGTCTATGCTGCAGTGGTTGTACTGTACTGACTGGGGAGAGCTGGGAGAGAGCATGGAAGGGAGCTGCCTCTCCATCCTTAAATGTGATAATCCAGAGAGAAATGAGAACAGCCCAAGTTCCAATGAACAAACTTAACTCAGGGCTCTCCATTAACTTTCAGTATCCATCTGGCTGTGCCATACTGACCACAAGATATTAGTAACTGGAACATAATGTAATAGGCAAATTAGCTTATTAAGAACATTTTCTAATAGCAGTCTTAAGACTCAGTTCTAAGTTCACTGTTGACATCCCTGCATTGAAGCAGAATATAGCTCAAATACATGAATAATTATTCTACAGCAAGAAGAACAGCTCTGTCCTGTGTGCTATGTTTCAAGTATGTTATACATTAGAGGAGCTCATTCTCCACTGAAGTTTTGTTCCTGTTTTCAAACACTTGTTTTCTACTTATGTGACCAAAATGCTAACAAAATATTCATACAGTATTTCCCACAGGTGTAGGTACACTAAATGGAGACTCTGCAGCATCAAGGTCTGGGAAAATGGTATTGAAAACAGTGCATGTTCTAATAACCTGTGCATCAGTCATTCCCTAGAATACTAAAAATCTATTAGTGTGCTTCCAAATTCAAAAAGTATTCTGGTACAGAATATTCTATCTGCTTTTCTCCAAGGACACTTGACCAGAAGACTGCTAGCAAGAGCAGAAAAACTGTCATTGGAACTAAAACAATAGCAATAAATAAATAAATAATAAGCAGTTTTTCAGGGAGTGCAAAAAATTATTCACAGGAAAATACAGTGGGATTTAACTTAACCAAACTTTAAAGAAATTCACAAAGTTTAAATTACTGAGTGAACAACAAACATCCTGGGAGAATTCTCATGACAGCACTAGTCAGGAAAAAAAAAAAAATCAGCAGAAAGGAATACGTATGTTTGTCTGATGAGAAAAATCTCTGTGCCATCAGAAGTATTAAAAATGAAAATAAAAGAAATGAACCATCCTCTCTTATTCAGCAAGCGTATCTGTGCCAGAGCCTCAGCTCCATTGAAAGACACCAAGATGAACCAGCGAGCAAAGCTATAAAACCAAACTCCCAAACGAATAAATAAAAAAGCCATCTTCTGTTTCAGAAATCAGCAGTCCCATAGCACATTGATCTATAAATTTCTTCCCCACAGACCAGAAAGAGAATGTTCCTGACTCACAGATCTTTCTTGCTGAAATATCACCTGGGATGGATAGCACTCACTGGCAGGCTTGCACCATCTGCGTACTAAGGCTCTAGTAAAGCAAGCAGCATGACTGTTTCATGTTTGCATAGCACTGATTTAAAGGAAATTGTATCCATTTTTACTTTGTCACTCAGGGACATTTATAAAAAGCTCAATTTTTACACCACGTTATTGTCCTGGCTATTTCCAAATAACGCTTAAGTGAATGTTTTCCTAAAGCTGAGAAATGCTGGTTTTCTAGTATTTATAGCTCAGTCTGATCTAGATCAGAGCCAGTGGAGTATCAATCAATAAATTTTAACTCTTCAAAGATGGCTGTGGATTCACGAATTATACTGACAGATGTTTGAAGGGTGGCCACAGGACTGCAATCTGAGCACTGAAATCTCTTGCCCTTCCTCATTCTGTTTCTAAGTAACATAATCCTGAAGTCTTTGAGCATTTCTACTGGGTACAGTGGAGCACAGCACCAAAATAAGACTTGTTTAGAGCCAGAAGTAGCACACGTATGGAGCATGAATACCAAGGAAGTATTTTAAATAGTCTTCCTGAGACAAGATCATTGGCATGGAGCACAGTGCTATTAGGCTGAAACAAGCTGGAGGATCTTGGTGCACCCTGATGCAGTGAAGCAGCATTAGTACTAACCACCCTGGGAATACCATGGGCAGCGTCCCTCAGCACTGTACTGCATCAGGCACACACAGACATTACAGTCAGGTACACTGTGCTTTTGGTAAGGATGCAGCAAAAAGTAAAATTAGCTTTTAGAAAACTAAGCCAAATCCAGTGTCTCTCCAGCTGGCACTGTTCTTACGAGATTAATATGAATCCTATATGTCGTTAATATCACATACAAACAGAACATAAGATTTGTTCAAGTTTTAAAGTCAGAAAAGGACCTATCTCATCTTTCAGACCTCAGATTTTACAGAGAATTTGTGGGTTTTTTTTTCCCCCAAGCAAATATAGAATCAGACACCTATCATTAAATAATCATAGAATCATAAAATCATAGAATAGATAGGGTTGAAAAGGACCTTAAGATCATGCAGTTCCAACCCCCCTGCCATGGGCAGGGACACCTCACACTAAACCATGCCACCCAAG